>CM060597.1:66969122-67091622 GCA_030578255.1 Tiaroga cobitis | reverse complement strand
ATATTTAAATGCAAATATAAACTATTTCAGTGTATAATAAATCACTAATATATCCCTAATCGTGCAACTGTCCTGACCATGCTGCTGGGTCCTTCCTCATCTGCACCTCCGGCTGCCACAGCACTCTTTCCACTACGGAAAAGGTCTGTTAATTTGGCGCATTTAGCTGCCTCTTGTGCCAAAAATCTTTTCTTTTTAATTCTTATTTTTTCGGCCCCACCCATTTCTTTCTCTTCTTTTCGCCATTTTTACCGTCCGTCTCTGTTGCATTGCATTCACACAAACCCGCCAAACATGACCAACAGTAAACTCCTTTGATCGGCGCCTAGTTTGAGCCAATCGGATGTCAGGAAAAACGAGGATCAGTCCAAGTTGGGAGGGGCCGCCCGTATCCCCCCTCAGATTAAAAGTATTTTGGCCCGGTCCGAATCACACACACAGCGTTCTGCTGCTGCTGAGTGGCCGGTTAGGCCGGTCGCGTATCATTAAAAAAAAATACTCTTTGACCACCGGCCGGTCTTCGGCCTGAAATGGACCGGCCGTTCGGGATTGTTCCCGGTATTCCCGATGGCCAATCCGCCCCTGGGTTTGGCCAATGAAAACAGGCCATCAGAGGAACCCCGTGTCTCCTCGTAAATTAGCATAGTGCAGTGAATAAAAGCCTCAGTGTCGCTCTTGAGTTCACACTGACTCGTCAGCTCTGCGATCATCTCATCATGCCTGAACCAGCCAAGCCCGCGCCTAAGAAAGGCTCCAAGAAGGCCGTCACCAAGAGCGCCGCGAAGGGCGGCAAGAAGCGCAGAAAGTCCAGAAAGGAGAGCTACGCCATCTACGTCTACAAAGTGCTGAAGCAGGTTCACCCTGACACCGGCATCTCCTCCAAGGCGATGGGCATCATGAACTCTTTCGTCAACGACATCTTCGAGCGCATCGCCGGTGAGGCGTCTCGTCTCGCTCACTACAACAAGCGCTCCACCATCACGTCGAGAGAGATCCAGACCGCCGTCCGTCTGCTGCTGCCCGGAGAACTGGCCAAACACGCCGTGTCTGAGGGCACCAAGGCCGTCACCAAGTACACCAGCTCCAAGTAGAGGCCGGAGCCGCTCACACAAAGGCTCTTTTAAGAGCCACACACACTGTCCTGGAAAGAGCTGATGGTGCTTGTAGGAGTTTTAAATCGTTAAAAAGTTGCAGTTTTGTGTCTCCTCCTCAGTCCTAGTTGTTTCTTTTTTTTTCCTTCTTTAATTTTTTTTTTTTTTTTTTATCTTTTGCATAATGAAAGGTTAGTATTTTAAACATTATGTATAATACGAGATGCATACACTTTATATATCACTGTAAAATATGTAATGTGCTACTTCATTTTATTTTAACAAATATTGCAAATGATGTTTGAGTATTTAAGGTTTGATTTATTTCATGGACTCTATACCTGAATAAATCGTATAATATTCCCTAAATTATTTAGTCTGACACAATGAATTTAATATGTTTAGTGAAACTTGCTTTTTTTTGTTTTAAGTTGAGTCAAAATTGTGTGAACTCGAGTAAATGGAAATAACCTGTTCATATTTGACTTTTATTGTATAATTAAAAAGACTGTATGCCAGCACTGCAACAAACTTGTTCCTGCTCTATGATTATAGAGATAGATATTTCTCAATGATCGAAGCAACACGCATCAGAATATCAACATGTGCAGTTATTCACAACCTCACCATAAGCCCTACTCTTCTGCACAGCTATGACCAAAACTACAATATAGAAACTTTCAAATGTCAAACATAACAGAACATTCAACATTAACAGATGTTTCCTTTACTTAAAAACATTAAATAACACTTAAAGGAGAACTCCGGCGCAAAATGAACCTTTGGTCTAATAAAACATTGGTAACTAGTCAACCGTTCTCTGAGATTTGTTTTCATGATAATCGAATGTAAAGAGTTTTATCTCTAAAAACTGTTTAGCGTATAACGCTAGTAATGGGGGCATTTAATAAGTAAAAAGAAATCGCTAGTTAATACCACTAACAAGGCTCAAAATAGCTCCACACGAACACAGTAACATAATGAGGGTCCCTACATGCAAAACGAAGCATTGAGAACTTTGTAAGTGTACAGACCGTTTAATAAGAAGATATTTTATAAAGACAGTCCACTTCGTGTATACAGACAGGAGCCATCTTTGGAAAACAGTCTCGACTAGTCAAACCACGAACCCCATTCATACTTCATACAGTTCAGCTCACTTAGCACGTCGTTCGTGGTTTGACTAGTCGAGACTGTTTTCCAAAGATGGCTCCTGTCCGTATGCACGAAGTGGACTGTCTTTATAAAATATCTTCTTATTAAACGGTCTGTACACTTACAAAGTTCTCAATGCTTCGTTTTGCATGTAGGGACCCTCATTATGTTACTGTGTTCGTGTGGAGCTATTTTGAGCCTTGTTAGTGGTATTAACTAGCGATTTCTTTTTACTTATTAAATGCCCCCATTACTAGCGTTATACGCTAAACAGTTTTTAGAGATAAAACTCTTTACATTCGATTATCATGAAAACAAATCTCAGAGAACGGTTGACTAGGTACCAATGTTTTATTAGACCAAAGGTTAATTTTGCGCCGGAGTTCTCCTTTAATTTCTATATTTACTCTCTATTTCCAGCCGTGTGCAGAACTAACAACGGTGTCTTTAAATAAAACCACATAATTGAACTAATTCTCTTAAAATAAAAGGAAGCCTTTTTTCTTAATTGTATCAGCTTAATCAGTTCCTCAATTAAAGCCTCAAAACTGTGTGTGTCCGTAAAACAAATTAGGAAAATGTATCTCTTGGTTTTATTAATGACATTTTCTCAATATTTTGTTCATGAATCTTCTCTTCAGCAGTTTCACACCGCAATGATGTCGAGACATCTGGAGTTCATCTGTAAGGAAAAACACATTCTGCTTTAATGCATCCAGTGTAAAATCCAATTTTATAATGTTCTCTGTACAATTATATATATTGAAATATGAATAAAAGTAATATGCCATTTAAAATGTTTGCCTTTTTCCCTCTTGCTGTTGTAGGGTCTGGACCCATCAGACACACACTAATTATTCATATAAGCTGGGGCCATATGCACAAGAGAGACAATGGGAAGACAGAAACCCTCTTTAAAACAGACTTTTCTGCATTAATCATAGACTAACTGATCTATAAATGAACATGCTTTATAGCATTGTGTAAATGATTTACTGTCTTGTGTAATGATTTCCCTCTCTTAGTTTTCTCATTCGGCCTCAACACACTGCTACTGATACTGGGGAACCCCCTCCCCCTTCATGGGGGCCCAGGGCCCAGCAGGCTTTGATCCAACCAGATATGCAGACATGCAGAGAGAGAGAAAACTCTCTAACAAAGAACCCAAGGACAATCTCAGGAGTTTGTAACAAGGACTCTAGCCCACCATGCAAGTTCATCATAACTTCTTCATCCAACAAAGAAGAAAATGATTGAGACTTCAACATCTGACACTCGCAGAATCATCCACAACTTCAGTTTTCAACAACTTTGATAATAGTGTACGCTACCCAGGCATGCAAGTATATTTTTGATTTGATGCTTTGAAAATGAAATGCTGATGTTCTTCTCATATAGTTACATGGAACTTCTCAATAGTTCCGTTTACGGTTTCGTTCTATCACTCACCTATTTATGTATTCATGTGTGTATGTTGTTTAGTTTATTTATATTCATATAAATATCTATATTTAGTTAATAAAACTTGTACATAATATGTATTTGGTTCTGCTTTGTTTGCAATACAAAGTCACTTTTACGATCGCGGTTTTTGCTACTTGCTCAAAGTGCTGTACATGCTAAGAAATAATTATTCTTCTGTGGCCATGGAAGATACCCTTTTCTTAGAATAAATTAATAATCAAAAGAGTTCGTTGGACGAACTGATTAATTGATTGTAATATTAATTCAGCCACATCAAGTTAATCCAATTAACTGACCCCAATATTCATAATTAATAATAACAAGTTATTGTTAGATTATTAATATTTCCAAAAAGCTGAGTTCCTTACACTGTGTTTTCTGTTTCTGCCCTTCTCTTATTCTCCCTTGTCTTGTTTTCTTGTGTTCCTCCGATCTTTCTCTTCACATTATTCCTCCTGAGATTCCCTATAGTCTTCTGTGTGTTTAAACTTCCCTGATTCTGAGCGTGTTTCAACCCAATTTTGTGACAATATTGTTTTCCAGCCTTTTCAATAATTCAGCACATCTGTCTGTTTAATGACGGATAAAACTGTAGGGTTATCTAATCACACATTAACATTAAATTATGAATTTTCATGCATCATAAGGTTTGCACAGTAAACTGTAACGGGAGTGCTGTAGATTCAGGCTCTAAGAACAATAAATGACAAGAATATGTGACTGTATTAATGTGTGTTTTATTACAGGACTTTCTTATCTATAATTTAGTCATTTTAAACTGTCTTTCTGCTTTATATCTGTGGACCAGCAAGCTTATATTGACCTACTTTTATATATTATAACATGTAGGCCTGTTTACTGCAGCTTTTTCGCACACAATGAAGGTCATAGAAAAATAAATATCATTTTTGTTTTTAATAAACTAAGAAATCTGACTGGCTGGTAATATTAGAAAAGTTTATAGGGACAGTTTCTGAAAAGTGCATTAGTTCAACATTAGGCTTCAGTAATTGGGTAATTTGCATTATTAAGACAACATTAAAAGTGAATTGTTAGATCATTAATACCTCGTGTCACTGATGTCGTCAAAATCTCAGTCCAGCCGAACAAAGCTGGAAACACTGTTGGTTTATGAATAATATAACTCTCTCATTGTTTAATTACTTACTCCTTCATACACTCTTAGCACCTAGTAGATCTAAATATAATCTAAGATCAAGTAGATAGGCCTACACTGTATGATGTTCCACAAACTAAAACAGAGTTTGGAAAAGTGCTTTTACAGTGCGCCAACTTCATAATGAGTTGCAAAATCAGCTAAAATTGCAGGTTTTAATTTCACAAATCTGAATTCAAGTCCTACCTAAATCAAATTTATCAACATGTTTGCAATTGTTTTAAAATGTGATTTTCTGTTTTTATTTTGTATATTCCTGTGCATCCCTGTCTGTTTGCTACTTGTTGTCTGTGTAAGTGTATCCTCTGCTCTTCCAGGGCTCACTTGTAAAAGAGATTGTAATCTCAATGTGATTTTATTCCCTGGTAAAATAAAGGCAAATAGCAATAATTTCAATAGCAAAATTATGTCAATTTAAACAATGTCTAAAGTTTGTTGTTTTAGATCGAGAAGTTTCTCAGTTTTGGTTCAGAGTTAAAGAGAAATGTTTGGTTTCACATGTAAGGCACAAAATATCCTCACTAATATAGTGAAACATGAGGAAAATTATGATTCATTTATTTTCTGTTGTTCTTGTGAAAAGAAATGCTCTCATTACACAAAGATAAATATTGTCATGGGTCAGAAAATACAAAGTTTCAAACATTGTCCAGAAAAGTACAAGCTAGAACAAGGAGGGAAATAAGAAATAGAGATAAAAATAAGTTGTTTTTAAGTCACTTGCTTTAAATGAGAAACTAATTCAGAGCTTTAACACAATCATCACATAATATGATGTACATCAGCGTATGAAAACAAGTTAAAACATTAATACTGTGATCAGACGTATATATTTATGATGATGATGATTATTATAAGGCCAGAGCTAAGAGTCACAGTCAGACTCGGGATGATGTTCTTGTGCTTCAAGCGGCCCAAAACAACATCTGTATCAAAGCCTCCTCACGACCCTCACTGATGCTGATTTCATTAAAGTCTCTTTCAGACTGTTAGCTGAACACACAGAGGACGCCTTCAGACTTTTACACGCTTTTACAGTAAAACTTTCCATCAAATTTACACGCGGCTTTTCCCCGCGGCTGATCCTCGCCTTGGATTTGATCTGATAGAGTCGAAAGAAACATCTCTCCCTCGCGTATTTTAGTCTCTAATGAAAGCCCAGAACCTCTGCTTGCTGTTCACTTTGTTTTGACTGCGAAAAACTATTTAATCGCTCCAGTTTTAGCTCAAATCTAAGAGTAGAAAACACAAGAGTCCGCGGCTCGTGAACGCGCACAGACACAGAGCGGGCGGGTTGAGTCTACGAGGTTCTCATGTGTGTTTTAAAGGCGCAGCGCCGCGCGAGCGCTGATCATTCACTGCTGAGAGCAGACCGTGTGTGAAACACTGCAGATCATCTGATCAGAGAGAGAGAAATGGCAGAAACCGCCCCCGCCCCGGCTGCTGCCGCCCCGGCCAAAGCGCCCAAGAAGAAGTCCGCTGCGAAAGCCAAGAAAGCTGGTCCCGGCGTCGGCGAGCTGATCGTCAAAGCGGTGTCCGCGTCGAAGGAGAGGAGCGGCGTGTCCCTCGCCGCGCTGAAGAAAGCGCTCGCTGCAAGCGGATACGACGTGGAGAAGAACAACTCCCGCGTCAAGATCGCCATCAAGAGCCTGGTGACTAAAGGCACTCTGGTGCAGGTCAAAGGAACCGGCGCCTCGGGCTCCTTCAAGCTCAACAAGCAGCAAGCCGAGAGCAAGAAGAAGCCCGCGGCCAAGAAAGCGGCTCCTAAAGCGAAGAAGCCCGCGGCCAAGAAACCCGCCGCTGCCAAGAAGCCCAAGAGCGCCGCGGCTAAGAAGCCCGCAGCCGCCAAGAAATCGCCCAAGAAGGCCAAGAAACCCGCCGCCAAGCCCGTTAAGAAGGCGACGAAGAGCCCCAAGAAGGCGAAGAAGCCCGCAGCCGCTAAGAAAGCAGCCAAGAGCCCGAAAAAGGCCAAGGCGGCGAAACCGAAGGTGGCAAAGCCTCAAGCCGCCAAGCCTAAAAGGGGAGCTCCCAAGAAGAGATAAACATCTACTCTTCCCCCACAACGGCTCTTTTAAGAGCCACCCACCAACTCCGAGTAAAGAGCAGAACTCGTGTATTTTAATAATGTGTTAGTTTTGAAAGCAAATAGCCAAGATGTGACTTAAAGCTTCGTGGACTGAACGATCAATACAAAACACTTTTAGTATCTAAAATTAGTCACAAAGGTTTGAAAAACTTTAAAACCATTTTGTATACATAAAAATGGCCAAAAGCTTATGAGGGTTCTTCAGTGATCACAGTTCAAATAAGAAATTGTAAAACAGTACAGAATATACACATAACACTATACTGGAGAATTGTGACAAGACAAGCAACAATAAGCAGTGGTAAAACTCCAGTATTACAATAGGAACATAATTCTGTACAGTATCGGGTCAATGTGCTCTATCAGAATCAAATCAAATCGCTTGATTGTTACACAACCATATACACAAGTGCAACAGTGGGTGATTCTTGGGTGCAGTTCCGAGCAACAGCAGTCATGACTTACAGCAAACATCAGATTTACACAATTTACATAATTTACACATCTAATGTGCGCACAATTACTCACAGTACCATATAACAAAACAATAAATAATATGCAATATAGGTATTTATACATACAATAGATACACATACGATAAAAATATATGTATGTAATATGTTGTGCTGTGTTGACAATTTACGGAGCCCCTAAAGGGACGTGGTGGTGGAAAAAAATTAGGATGGGAGAATATTTTTTTTTTTCAAATCTTTTGCGTTCCCTCGCAAAACCTTTGCGTTCCCCCGAGAAACTTTGCGTTCCCTCGCAAAGATATTTGCGTTCCCACGCAAAACCTGTTGGGAGCTCGGACAGACACTTCCTGTTTAATGTCCCGCTGGCGTTTCAGAGCTCCGTACCTTAATGAAGCGTTTCATAGTGCTTGAACTTGGACTCAAATATAAAGAAATGCGGTCAGTGCTTAACTCAAGGAGTTCAGTGAAGTTGGCAATATAGCCTATAGGCTACACATCGGCTATTTGAACTTCCCGGATCAATATTCTTGAGCTAAACGTTGTTAAAACACACAGTACACCTATTTACAATCACAGTAACCTAGACAACGAGCTACAACCCAATTCTCCACAAAACGAGCTTTAATATAAATTTGTCTTTAACCGGCCGATTGAGAGACAAGTCCGAAGAAGGGACCGTCTGCAAAGTGCAAATCCCAAAACCCTTCTGTACATTTTTTATATTATTTAACATACTTCAATAGCTTCACTGTGATACACTGTAGGCTACTGTCACCAAATTCAGTACCAATAATACCATTTTTAGAAAAAAATATTCAGTAACTCCATTATACAGTGTAGGCCTAATGCCATCAAATTCAGTAAGCATATAATGCAAAAGCTATGGTTGTAACTAGCTGCGTACAGTACCAATATAATTTGTGTAAAGAATGGGCCTACTTATTTTTTATGTGCAATTACTTCCCAAACTAAGTGTTGTATAACCAACATTAGAGCAGTGATGTGTGAACTAAATTTGGTGTGTTACAGTGAAGTTATTAAATATATATTTTTTTCATAATATAAAATGTGCAAAAGCAGTGCCGTATGACCAGTGGGTTTACCATTGATGTGTAAACTGAATTGGGTGGTTTGTAACATTGAAGTTAATGACTATTTTTATATTTTTGACTATGAGTTGATGCTGTAGTCGTTTTTTGGGTTATATTGCACTTTGCAGATGGTCCCTTCGGAGACAGCCGCCGCCTGCTCATAGAGATCCATTTAGCCTATATTATAAAGGTCGTTTTGAGGAGAATTGGCTTGTAGCTCGTTGTCTACTGTGATTGTAAATATGTGTCGTTTGTGTTTTAACAACGTTTAGCTCAAGAATATTGATCCGGGAAGTTCAAATAGCCTATGTGTATTGCCAACTTCACTGAACTCCTTGAGTTAAGCACTTGACCCGCATTTCTTTAAATTTGAGTCCAAGTTCAAACACTATGAAACGCTTCATTAACGTACGGAGCTCTGAAACACTGCCAGCGGGACATTAAACAGGAAGTGTCTGTCCGAGCTACCAACAGGTTTTGCGTGGGAACGCAAATATCTTTGCGAGGGAACGCAAAACTTTTGCGTGGGAACGCAAATAACTTTGCGAGGGAACGCAAAAATTTTGCGTGGGAACGCAAATATCTTTGCAAGGGAACGCAAAAGTTTTGCGAGAGAACGCAAAGTTTCTCAGGGGAACGCAAAAGTTTTGCGAGGGAACGCAAAAGATTTGAAAAAAAAAAATTCTCCCATCCTAAAAATTTTTCCACCACCACGTCCCTTTAGGGGCTCCGTAACAATTAGATTGTTTATGGTTATTAACATAAACTATATGTAACTATATGTAATATACAGTGTGTGAAAGATGTAACCGTTTTATAAAATTCATTTTTGTACCTATTTGAATTTTCGCCCACAAATATTTCAATGGTTTTATTTCTTCTGTCTGTCAAATACTTGTGGATAAATATTTCCGCCAGAAAGGGGGTTGGGCTTTGGAGGGAAGTTCAGTGATTGGTTGAAATGTTAACAGACTCTAAGCCAATGAGCGACTGGCGCTCTCGTTTAAAGACAGTATGTGGAAGCGCTGCACTTCATTCAGAGCAATTTCACTGTGAAGGTTGTAGAAACTGATCTATAAAATGAGCGGCAGAGGCAAAACCGGCGGCAAAGCCCGAGCGAAGGCCAAGACTCGCTCGTCCAGGGCAGGGCTGCAGTTCCCCGTCGGCCGTGTCCACAGGCTCCTCCGCAAAGGCAACTACGCCGAGCGCGTCGGTGCCGGAGCTCCTGTGTATCTGGCGGCTGTACTCGAGTATCTGACCGCGGAGATCCTGGAACTGGCTGGAAACGCCGCTCGGGACAACAAGAAGACCCGCATCATTCCCCGGCACCTGCAGCTGGCGGTGCGCAATGACGAGGAGCTGAACAAGCTTCTGGGTGGAGTGACCATCGCTCAGGGCGGCGTTTTGCCCAACATCCAGGCCGTGCTACTCCCCAAGAAGACCGAGAAGCCCGCCAAGGCCAAATAGCGCTCCGGTCCCTCACTGACGACCAACGGCTCTTTTAAGAGCCACTCATTCCGTCTGATAGAGAGCGCTTTTCTGTGTTAATAACCGTAGGCCTGCTGTACTCGTTTGGTTGTGGAAGACTAATGCCTTTAAGTGAAAACAAAGGAACCCATCTTCTAATATTAATCCTCTATGGTACACAATATATCAATGAGGAAACATATTTTTTCCTGCATTGGACACTATCAATCTAAGCATTTCATCAATTTAGTTTGTTGCAACATTGTATCACAATGGATAAATTGAAACATTTGACATTTTCACAAAGTATATATTTACTGAAAACATCAATTTCTTTAACCAGACACTTAAACAAATTCAGTTTTTAATGTAAAAAGTAACATTTCATATGTTGCTCTCAGGCAACAACCATAGAGGAGCACAATTATTACCAAACCATCATATCAAGTTATGATCTTCATCTTCATAGTCACTATATCCTCCTCTTCCTCATCAGTGTGACGCCTCATCATCAACTGCAGTTTTACACCTTTTTTGGGGGCTATAGAAAATGTGCAATCATTATTTACAGAAAAATAAAACACTTTTTTTATTTTAAATTTTACTCAATCCTGAAAAAATCATTGCTGCCATGTGGCAATTTACATGCTAAGTGTAAGCTAGATGTTTTTAGTTAACCAAGAGAATAGCTTAACTGAACAAAACGTCATTTGACACTGTATGATATATTTGTCACACAATATTACATTCATCTTTTTTAATGATAAATAAATGTTCAAAACATATTTAATGAATTTCATGGTGACCATTAAATCACCCATACAATATTGAATTCCTTTTCGATTTCATACTTTATTTTACCATGTTTCACCATGTTTGCCATGCTTTTCATATTAAAATATGCATTTTTTTTGTCTGTTTGAGACAGAAATGTCAAGTAAAGAGAGACAGAAATACGGGGAAAGACTCGTGCAGGAGAGAGGAGATCCCGAGGGAAAGAGGGAAACCGTACAGAGATCATGTTTACACTGAAACCTTTGGAATCTGATCTAAATTATTAACTGTCCATATTGAGTATCACAGCTGTTCATATCCAGATTTGTGTCAGATCTGATATCCGACTGGAGCAAAGACCTTTACAGTGAAGGGCGGCTGTTGTTCTCCAGCACCAGTAGTCCAGGCAAAGTAACTCATTTTGGAGCCAAAAATAGAACTAATTGTAAAATATTTTTTTTTCAGCATAGATCATTTCTATAAGGTGTCCAGAACAACATACTAAAAGTCCTAAGAAATCCTAGTTGAGGAAATATGTTTAATTCTCATCAATCCGAGATGTGTGCCAATGAGACATCAATACACCCCAATGGGGCTATTTTCTTCCTTTACTCCTATCAAAATAAAACTTTATACAATGAAAGTATCCATGAAAAGTAACACATTTTGTATGACAAGTTTCTTTGAAAATGAAATGTATTATGCAAATGAGCTATACACTAGTCGAATATGCTCAAAATACACCCAAATAAGCTTAATTTTTTCCTTTACTCCTACCACAATAAAACTTTACACAATGAAAGTCTACAAGAAAAGTACATCATTTTGTATTAGAAGTTTCTTTGAAAATGAATTTGAATATGCAAATGAGCAATATACTAAACGAATATGCCCAAAATACACCCTAATGGGCTTATTTTTCCCTTTACTTCTATCACAATCAAACCTCACACAGTGAAAGAATACATGAAAAGTAACATTTTTGTTTTACAAGTTAGTATCTGGTAAAAAAAAAAAAAAATGTATGTAGTTAGTTTCTTGGAAAAATCAATTTTAAATATGCCAGAACTCTCCAGTGGAACCTCACACCAACAGCTGCAAACTTCCATACTCTTCGGGTCTTTTACCAAATGACAGAGTGGAAAGGGGGACGTGAACGTATGGACCCAAAAGACTGGGGGTGGCATGGATGGGAGAGTTGTGCCAATGATGACCGGTCAGCCTGCGCCGCCACCACCAGAAATACTAGATGTAGTCCGCTGTAGTTGCAAGAAAGTGTTATGAGGTTGGAAGGGTGAAGAAGGGAATGAACCCAATCGCAGACAGTAGTCACAGCACACGGTTTATTATGAACAAAAGGGAAAACAAAGCCCACGAGGGGGCAAAACAAGACAGGACTAAGGTGACTAACTAGACAAAGATACTGACAAAATACTAGAAGACAAACAACTGATACAAAAAATAGCTCAACAGGACGATTACTCTTGACCGGTTACTCACAAACTTGACACAGATTGACAATGAACCAACACTGGACAGCAAACATGAGGGGATTAAATAGAGACAAACTAATGAGGGAGACAGGTGATAATGGGGAAGCAATAATGACTAAACAAGGATAACAAGGAGGGCGGGGCTAGATGACGAGACAACACAAGCACATGGCCCAACAAGGCCATGTGTTTGCACATAAAACATGGGTCTGTCATGATCCTGCCTCAAGACTTAAAGAAAGACAAGAACTAGATGGCAGAATCATGACAGAAAGACTGCGGCAAAAAGAGATGCACATGCAAAAAATATGGACTCCCTTGCACTGCCATTTGCGGAGAATGTCGTGGCACTAGCTGCACAAACTCACAGTTGGCTGATTTATCAGACGAATATGACCCAGAGGGGAAGAACTAAGCAAAGAACAAACCAGGAACTGATATAGGGGGTGCCAGAAGCAAGAGCCACAGCGAAGGGGTCGAGGATCCAGGCTGGATTAAAATAATAATAAAAGAAAACATAAAATAAAAACGCCCAACCCTCCATGAGGCTTGTGTGCCTCTGTGACCCTGAAGACTAGTGATGGGAGTATCGACACTGATGTCGAGATTCGAAAGTATTGATACTCAAATAAAAATATCGATACTACAGGTTCTTTTTTTTTTTACCAGTGATTTTGTTTATTTAACAAGAAATCGAATGCATACAATATGCATCTTGGATGAATAACCTATGTTAGTGAATAATTGTAGAACCACTTCCCTGCTTATCTGAACTGAACACACGCAAATGCTGCAAGTCAGAACCAATCAATCACAGAGAGCGTTCACACACTGCTAACAATGCATTCAAACCACTAATATCTTGTCATTAGATAGATCAGTGATTCAAACAATGCTTAACAGAAGACAGAAACATTTATGTTTGAGCTATTTCACAATAAACAAATTGTAGCCTACATAGTTTGTGCAATTAAATAGTTTTAAATTGAATGTTAAAAGTTCATACTGATGTTCTATTCTGTAACGAATTTTAATATAAATCCTACACTGTCAGAACAAAAAGGTTACATTTTATTGGTGCAACTGCCTGTCACTGGCAGTCCCTTATGGAAATGAACATTACAGTGACCACAGTTCAAATAGGCCTATAATATTTTGTAGATTTCCATGGTTACCACTACAAGTAAACATTTTTTTCATGTGTAAATAAAAATATAATCTTCCAATTAAGGCATATTGAATGTTAAAATGCCTTTCAAATATAATGTTTAATGGGTATCAATACCCATTTTAATCTTTGTAATTTGATCATTTAAGAAATGTTCAAATTTAAAAGTTCAGTTTAAAGGTATCGTATTGGTATCGGTATCGACGATACTGGCCTTTAAAGTATCGGTATCGTATCGTAAACAAAATAAGTGGTATCGCCCATCCAGGGGCGTAGCACAAGATCCCGGGCCCTATGTATAGACAGTCTTGATGGGCCCCCATGTGCCAAATAAAATATATTCCAGACTTTTCAAGGGCCCTCTCTCCCCTTGGGGCCCTGGTAATCAGTACTGGTTTTACCCCCAGTCCGACGCCCCTGCGCCCATCACTACTGAGGACTTCCCGGCGGGGGTTATACCCCTGACAGGTACGACCAAGCCAGGCCGTTTTCAGGTCAGAGGCCAGTCTATAAGCAGCATTGCCATCACATGATTGGATGAAGATTGGGCCGATTTGTCATACATATGAAGGGTGTTTCTGCCTATGCAAATTAGGACATGTGGAGCTCATGTGCATATTCAAATTCATTTCAAAGAAACTTGTCATACAAAATTTGTTACTTTTCATGGATAGTTTCATTGTATAAAGTTTTATTTTGATAGGAGTAAAGGAAGAAAATAGCCCCATTGGGGTGTATTGATGTCTCATTGGCACACATCTCGGATTGATGAGAATTAAACATATTTCCTCAACTAGGATTTCTTAGGACGTTTAGTATGTTGTTCTGGACACATTATAGAAATGATCTATGCTGAAAAAAAAAATATTTTACAATTAGTCTGTCGTAAAACGCTACTTTGGACTACAGTGGGGTCCACAGGGGTCCATCCAGGCTCTGTCTTGTTCCATTATGTTTCCCTTGGGAATTATTATTATCATTTTAAATATGGTATTTCTTACCATATATTTGCCTTTAAGACCTAATTGTAATGTTTCTTGTGCAACACTCCGTAGGTTTCTGGTCGTTTTTGATTGTTTTTATTCTTTATGATTGCTTTATTGGGATGTACAGCACTTTGGAGTTCCTGTAGCCTGTGAAGCGCTCTATAAATAAATAAATACAATATAATGTGTGACCCGTGTCGTCTTCTATAATATCTGCATTGGTTTCTATGGGTAATAAATAACTTTATTCATAACCTCATATATTTCAGAAGGTCTAAAACACTTGTTCACACTGGCGGTCATCCGATGACTTAAGTGTCTTCATCATTCCCTTCTCCTCTTCCTCGATCTCTTCTCTCCACATCTTCAAACCACCACAAATTCATCCACAAATGTAAATGGTTTAATGTGAACAATTATCATACAACATTATACATGTTTGATATCATTAGAAATGTGTCCAACATTTGACTAATTATAGATTTATAATATTTTTACTGTTTAACAATCATAATTGTTGTTACAACACACACTCTCTTTTCATTTTATAATGTTCTTGTTGAATGGTCTTGTTGAATGGTCTTGACGTGAGATGTTTGATTTACTCATATTTCCGAGTTTCTTAAATAACATTTTAAAAGTTTTAAAACGATGTTAGTATGTTTGATGTTTGATTTTTATTCTTATTAATGTTAACTGAAATGAAGTCATTGAATGTTGAATGCAAATAAAATACACTTTTTTTGCACTGACAAATTGTGGTCTGCGGTTCATCATATAGTGTGACAGTATCAGTTGGTGCGACATTGAGAATTCTGACAATAAAAATCTATTTTTTTTTGTTATAAATCATGAAAAAAGTCACTGGAACAACAGAAGAAACAGTATCAGCAAGAGTCACAAGCATTTTGATAGATTTATAAGGGGATTTAACATAATTAATCTAAAATATCTGGAAAGGCCGAGGAGAGATGTCTTACTTTGCATAAATAATACAAAATCTTACGAATCTGCACAAAAACTGTTCATTCTTAAGATAGTAATGATAGTGAGACTATATCCCATTTTAATTTTTTATGCCTAATATTTGATATATTCCTTTATTTTTAAATTTCGGCCTAAATGTACCACCCGCGTGCAGAAATACAGTAGTATGTGAATTGCTATTCTTATAAGTGCATTACAAAATACAAATTTACTTAAATAATTCTAACTCTTTTCCTTACAAATATAATATATCTGTATTTAACCCAGTATGCCTGGTATGGCCTTATGATATAATGTTGCCTTGAAATAACGCACAGTTTTTTGTGATTTCCTCTAAAACATTTGATGATATATAATGTAAAGCTCTTGAAAATACTTATTTATAACCAGTGAAGGTGACTCATATTTCTGTGGGTTATTAACTGGATGCAAATGAGTGAAAATATTGAAAGTACGGAGGCGTGTGACCTGTGCACATGCGCTGAACAAGACACAAAAAGACAAAACTTTCATTGATTAGTGTTTGAGTTCTTCTCCGCTAAGATAGGTTTGGCCAATAAATGGGTGTCTCATTTTAATAAAAATAAACTAAAATACACTACGCTCCCTTGAGGCAACACCATACCATAGAGGGTTAAAATACCAAGCTCTGATAATGTATTGAATATTATAATTGACTATCCAAAATAAAAAGCTAAATACACATCAGCTTCAGAGGATTTCTAGTGTAACAGAAACTAATCAATGTTACTGTGGGTCTTTTGCCCTTTAGCTGCTCTACTGAACTATCCGGATGGCAACAAGTGTCTTCATTTCTTGCTGCAGTGCTTTTACACAGACTGTAATGTGATTTTGTTCTGATCCGAGATCTGCACAACCACTGGGAATTAAGATGAGTATTTCAGAACAAATAAATAAAGCAATGTGAGATTTCAGAATAAAGCATATATAGATTAGGGTTCACAAAACCCTCCGCTTGTTTGAAAAGAGGAAACGCGCAGTCATTGGCTAAAAGTCATAAGTACACGTCACACACTAGCCAATCACAAGCCTCTGCATCATCGTGACACTATGAGCTCGTGACGGTCCAATGCTATAAAATCAGGAGGCGTGTAACAGAAACAGCATTTCCAGCACAAACAGAACAAAGGGAGGAGAAACTGCAGCGATGGCCAGAACCAAGCAGACCGCTCGTAAATCCACCGGTGGCAAAGCCCCGAGGAAGCAGCTCGCGACGAAAGCAGCGAGGAAGAGCGCTCCCGCCACCGGCGGCGTCAAGAAGCCCCATCGGTACCGGCCCGGGACCGTGGCTCTGCGGGAGATCCGCCGCTATCAGAAGTCCACCGAGCTGCTGATCCGCAAACTGCCTTTCCAGCGGCTGGTGAGAGAAATCGCCCAGGACTTCAAGACGGACCTGCGCTTCCAGAGCTCCGCTGTCATGGCCCTGCAGGAGGCCAGCGAGGCTTATCTGGTGGGTCTGTTCGAGGACACCAACCTGTGCGCCATCCACGCCAAGAGAGTCACCATCATGCCCAAGGACATCCAGCTGGCGCGCCGCATCCGCGGAGAGCGCGCTTAAGCCCCCCGTGCACGCGCATCAGAACCCAACGGCTCTTTTAAGAGCCACATCACTTACTACAAACGAGACGATTTCCACTTTAATGCTGAATATAAAGCAACAAGATCAAACGTGTATGATCTGATATCAGTAAAAGATTGGACTGGGCAATTATAATGGATAAAGCATATGCCGCTATACTGTTTCCTAAAGCAAACAATTGGCCACTTCTGTTGAATTTATCAGTTTATAGCATTGGATCAAACAGCCAGTGATAAACACAACTAGATGATTCCAATGCGCCTATTTTCATTAAGCAGAAAAAAATGCATGTTATAAGTATTTTCATTATAGGTGCATATTGTCACTATATATGCGTGAACATGTGAGAGTGAATCTGAACTGGACAAGGATGTCAGATATTGCCGTCTGTGTGGAGACATTTGTCCCCATAATGTAGGATTCCCGTAAACGTTTACGTTTTCATTTCAACACACACACACACACATACACAGATGACATAAATATAATATCAAAGATGTCCCTATTCACAATTTTACTATATTCAATATTGTGATTTGATGACTTGGGTCCCTCTCTGTTTACTTAGCTTGTACAACAGCACTGTTCAATATTAACCAGAACTACTGTAAATAACATGATCTGATAAATTATTACTTAAATATTTAATATAAAGAGAATAGAGAATAGCTCTTTCAGGAGTGGCGGTTAAATGTTTCGCGCTCTATATTTTGGTGGAGGGGCGCGCACATGTGACGCAGTGCTGGTTTCTATCAGGTCCTGTAAGCAGATGTAAAAGGCCTCCCTTCAACACTCGCCTTTCTTTTTTCGTCATCATTTGACCAGTTCAACGATCTTGCAAACATGTCTGGAAGAGGTAAAGGCGGGAAAGGGCTCGGTAAAGGAGGCGCTAAGCGTCATCGTAAAGTTCTGCGCGATAACATCCAGGGAATCACCAAACCCGCCATTCGGCGTCTGGCTCGCCGCGGCGGCGTCAAGCGCATCTCTGGGCTGATCTACGAGGAGACCCGCGGTGTGTTGAAGGTGTTTCTGGAGAACGTGATCCGCGATGCCGTCACCTACACCGAGCACGCCAAGAGAAAGACCGTCACCGCCATGGATGTTGTCTACGCGCTGAAGCGGCAGGGACGCACCTTGTACGGCTTCGGGGGATAAACGCCTGAAACCCGGAGAAACTTATGGACCCAACGGCTCTTTTAAGAGCCACACACTTCCGCACTTAAAGAGTCATCTTTAGCTCTGTCAATTATTAAATTAATTATAATAGGATTTTAATAAAATCTCTGGAGTTAATGAGGTCCTAAATTTAACTCTACAGTAATTTATAGACTAACAGCATATTGTTGCGCTTTCTACCCTTTTTTTTTGTAAAATACAAAATGAACAAAAAAGATAATTAAATCAACAATTATACTAAAGAATGGAACAAAAACATGTTTAATTTTGTCATTATTCAAATGGGCTTTTTGGTGCTACTCCTGTAGTTTGAACATTTCAACGGTTTCATGAATCTATGAAGTTCTGAGGAAAATATGTTTTTAAAGGGAGACTGACAGTTATTGGTCTCTTTTCTGCAAAACTCCTTCAAACGTGTTTATATGAAGTTTTAATTACACGATGGTCCAAAATATGTGTCTAGAACCACTTATTTAATCAGAATATTACTAAAATCTAAAAATAAAAAGCGGGAAATGAAACAAAGGAAACTGCGTCTTTCAAACATTTAACCGCCTGTGATTGGCCCTCGATCCACTCGCGATGCTTTGAGTTGTCCAATGAAACACGAGTTTACGGGTTCGGCCAATGAAAACAGGCTATCAGAGGAACCCCTTGTTTTCTGCGAAATTAGCATAGTGCAGTGAATAAAAGCCTCAGTGTCGCTCTTGAGTTCACACTGACTCGTCAGCTCTGCGATCATCTCATCATGCCTGAACCAGCCAAGCCCGCGCCTAAGAAAGGCTCCAAGAAGGCCGTCACCAAGAGCGCCGCGAAGGGCGGCAAGAAGCGCAGAAAGTCCAGGAAGGAGAGCTACGCCATCTACGTCTACAAAGTGCTGAAGCAGGTTCATCCTGACACCGGCATCTCCTCCAAGGCGATGGGCATCATGAACTCTTTCGTCAACGACATCTTCGAGCGCATCGCCGGTGAGGCGTCTCGTCTCGCTCACTACAATAAGCGCTCCACCATCACGTCGAGAGAGATCCAGACCGCCGTCCGTCTGCTGCTGCCCGGAGAACTGGCCAAACACGCCGTGTCTGAGGGCACCAAGGCCGTCACCAAGTACACCAGCTCCAAGTAGAGGCCGGAGCCGCTCACACAAAGGCTCTTTTAAGAGCCACACACACTGTCCTGGGAAGAGCTGATAGTGTTTGTAGAATCTAATGAAAATCTTCTCTTCTAAACTTAAAAATGTTAAGTGTTCAATAATTTACGGTAATTTTGTTTTTTCGAAACCATCTTATGATTGTTGTTTGATTACATGACTCATCCAGAGTGTCCTGTTGTTTTGCGAAAAATAAAAATAGTTTAAGAACGCTTTAAAGATTATTTATTGGTTGGTTGGATTATTGAATTAAGAAAAATAAGTGTAAATTTAAACCAGATTAAATAGCCATTTATATATATATATATATAGCATTTAGTATATTGTAAAATTTGGGTTTCATATATTTATTCAAACAAAATCCCGCCATCCAGCATCTCATCCATTCCTCTTTCATCATTATCACCAAAAATGTGTTTTAGGTGGACAGATCAATATAGTACAAAGCACATAAAAAAAAATGTAGGATGTTGGAAAATGACGTCTCTTCTGTTCACCAGATGCTTTTTAATCTTCGCTATTGCTTCAATGCAAATGAACAAGCGCGCCGTTATTAGTTGTGTCGTGTTAGTGACGTGTGTGTTTAAGTAAGCAGATATGAGCAGATTCTGCGATGCGCTGTATTTAATATATCATGACTCACGAGTACGCGCTAAATCTGTGCAGATTTGTCTTACACATAAATTAAGTTCAAACTAGTTTAAAAATAATAAAATCATAAATGGAATGTTGGCCCTGGATCCAATTTATTATTATCTGTTTTAGTTCAAATTAACAGCTGGCATAACGCATACTACATTATTTAGCATGTACATTTATTAAACAATATTTTATTTGTCACTGGCATTACATACTGGCATCATTGTTCATAGAACAACCAATATTGTTGACTGATTCGACACTTGGGTTGAAGATTCACATGCAGCTTTATTGGAGTAATCCATATAACGAGCAAAGACTCAAATACACAGGCAAACAATTCAAATAAAAAACAGGGCAGAAAACTCAGAAAACGGCAGAGAATCAAAACACCAAGACCCAAGAAAACACTCAGGAATGCTGTGTAACAACATACAAGACTTCTTCTTCTTCTTCTTCTTCTTCTTCTTCTGATTATTATTGTCTATTATTTATTAATGGCGGTTACAACATTCAAGACTTTGAAACACAGAGTTTAAACAGGCCCGGTTAAACGAGATAATAACACACAGGTGGAAGATATCAACCAATAATGCGTCTATAGGGATGGGTGTTGAACTGAAGCTCATGAAGGGAAAGCGAGCGAGTCTGCGCATCCAGCTGGATTACATTAAATTGTTGACGTTAACATTAATAGAGATAAACATTTGTACTTTCCTTAAATTTTAAAACAAAATGTTTAAAGACTCTTAGATCATAAGATGAGGCTAATCCAGCAATCAAAGCCCAAACTCAGGAGACGTTTATGAGCTGACGCAGGAAAACTGAAGAAACGTGCGGACTGGAAAATCTTAAAGGGGTCATATAATGGTACATGCACTTTTACAAGTTGATCGTACTGAAATGTGTGTTGGCAGTGTCTGTACACAACCATCATATAATGATAAAAATACATCCAGTGTTTTTGTTTTAATCTCCTTATATGTTTTCCCCTGCCTCAAATTGAGCCGTTCGTTTTTGTGACGTCAATAAAACGGACGCCCCTCCCACGATTGTTGATTGACAGGAGTCCGCACAGGAGTTTCAACACAGACCCGCCCTTGCTCGTCCTGTCAATCATAGTCTGCGCGGATCGGCGCTGTCATTGTTGATATGCTGGAGCACTGTCTATGAGCAGAATGGCGTCTAAGCGATTGTGGTGTTCTGTTCTGGGGTGTAATAACGAACACAGCAGTCATTTTAATGTTCCTAAATCCGAACCGCTGAAGACGCAGTGGCTGAGTTTGTTTTCGAAGGGAATATTCCCCACGATCAACGTCAATGCTCTCATGTTTGCCGAATCATTTCTCAGTGGACTGCTTTATAAACGAGGATCAGTGTAAAGCTGGTTTTGCTGAGAAGCTGCACCTGAATAAAGGATCGAAACCTATTCGTGTTCCTGCTGAACCTTCAGAAGAACTAAAGTGAGTGTAACATTTTATTAATGTTTATATTAATATTTATATAATCTTTGCAAATCGCTAGCTGCACGCTTCACGATGAATGCGGTACATTACAGCATGTTTTCTATGTACAACGTTCTCAATATAATTCATAATCCCACGTTTATAATGAACAACGCGTGGCTATTGTGTTATTGTGTTACAAACGGTGTATGCGCAGAACAGAGAGGCGGGGTGAGCAAAGCTCATTATCATTTAAAGTCATATGCACTGAAACGGCGTGCTGAAAACAGAGCTGTTTTTGACCAGGTAAAATAAGTGTTTTCTTACAATACTAATGAGAATTTTTAATTAAAGTATATTACAAACTTTTAATTTAGACCCTAAAGAATCATATTGGCTTGTACAAAAATGGCATTATATGACCCCTTTAAATAATAAATGCATCTCAAATGTACATGACACGAATAAAAAGGAAGTTTCCCAACAGCATTTATTCACTTCCAAAATATTAAGAGGTCAAAACTAACAATAATTTTAATTTACAGACCCATCACCAGAATTATATAATTATCTAATCGTCTACTTGCACTGTTCAGCATTTTCAGAGTCAATGAAGAACTTAATTTAGATTATTTTACTCTGAATCACAGCATTCGATAATCCATAAACTCTGCAGAGAAACAAAGAATAAAATCTTTCACTGAAAGTAAAATACAATTGATGCATTACACAGTCAAACCAAAATGTATTCAGACACCTTCAACATTTCTCACACTATCACGGTTTATTCGCTATAGTTTAGAAAATGGTAATAAAATATTTATATAATAAAAAGACAAGAACTCAGAGTTATTAAAGTTGATGTTTGACTGGTTCTGTCTGTCCTTCTGTTAGACTCTCACACGTGAATTATGTTGAATATCTGTCAGCTGTTTAAAGGAACACTCTGACTTTTTGGGACTTTAGCCTATTCACCTTATCCCCCAGAGTTAGATAAGTCCATACATACCTTTTTCATCTCCGTGCGTGCTATAAGTCTGTTTGACGCACCCACCGCTAGCCTAGCTTAGCACAAAGACGGGATGTAAATGGTTGCAGCTAGCATACTAATCCAAATAAGTGACAAAATAGCGCAAACATTTTCCTATTTACATGTTGGGATTTGTATAGTCACAGAGTGTACAAAAAACAAAGTCACATGAGACACAGACATATTTTAACCGTATAAATACTGGGAACTATATTCTCTGAAGGCGAAGCACTGTTACTTGGGCGGAGTGATAACCGCAGCACCTGAGACGTACCGTACCCAAACTCTGAACGAACTCTCTGCTCCTCACCACGGCGCGTCTTAGGTGCTGCGGTTATCACTCCGCCCAAGTAACAGTGCTTCGCCTTCAGAGAATATAGTTCCCAGTATTTATACGGTTAAAATATGTCTGTGTCTCATGTGACTTTGTTTTTTGTACACTCTGTGACTATACAAATCCCAACATGTAAATAGGAAAATGTTTGCGCTATTTTGTCACTTATTTGGATTAGTATGCTAGCTGCAACCATTTACATCCAGTCTTTGTGCTAAGCTAGGCTAGCGGTGGGTGCGTCAAACAGACTTATAGCACGCACGGAGATGAAAAAGGTATGTATGGACTTATCTAACTCTGGGGGATAAGGTGAATAGGCTAAAGTCCCAAAAAGTCGGAGTGTTCCTTTAAGATAATACAATTAGATAATACCAGTTTAGCTCAACCAGTGACCAAGCAATGCTTCATGTTGTTCAGTCTGTGGTGCAAAAAGAACATTAGCAATTACAGAAGAAACACTTCAGCAAAACATGATCAGCTCAAAGAATCATTTTTGGTCCCAAATGTGTATAAATGTTACTGGTAGTCACTGAAGAGTGTTTTTGTATAATATGTCATAGTTTACTTTATTCTGCTCTCCTCACTTACATAAATGAACTATAGTGTCCTGCACACACTACTGAAACAATATCAAAAATGATATCTGGTGTCTGAATAATTTTTGGTTTGACTGTATATCATCTACATTTTGTACACAACCGAACTTCACTACTGACAAATGCTTGGCAAATATGTGATTTATGAGTCTGACATATAAAGCATATACTCACAGTTGTGATATGTGATGTTGAAGGCGACAGGCCCTCTGATTGTGAAGCCGAGGTAGAAAGACGCGCGTCCTTGTTTGCAAACGTTGGCCTGTTTGTAGGCCTTGACTTCAATCTGTTGCCCGTTTCTAACAGCAAACACTCGATGATCCTCCACCTTCCCTTCGATTCGCTGAAGACATTCAACTTCCACACTTTCATATCCTTCAGCGAGGAGCTCCAGATCCGTTTGGTGTAGTCTTGAGTGAACCGGTCTCTCCAAGCCGTTCTGATGTGGTTTTAAGGCATGAACGAGTCTCTGCAAGCCTTCTCCTTTCCCGTAGAAGAACAGAGGAACCAGGAAGCGACCGCGGAGATGTTTCTGATACGTCCTCTCGTATGACTGACACATATATTGCACACAGTCTCCAAGGTTTGGAGGGTTTGGCTTTGCTTCATCGGGCCAAAAGAGCAAAAGGACCAAGAGGTAAAACTCTGTGCTTCTGCCTTCAGCTTCTGTCGACCAAAGTTTCTGTAACATGTCCTGAAGCTCTTCTGTTCCTCGCGCCGGTTCACCCGCCTGACTCAAGATGAGGTTGGCAAGAATGTAGAGGACGGTTTGGGTTTCATCTTCGGACTGGGGTTTTTCAATCGCACTCAAATTCTGTTTAAGCACATTGATTTCAGATTTGAGGAAATTAAGCATTCCTGCAAAAGTCTTCTGTTTTCTCTCATTCAGGGTATCTTCTTCAGTCTGCGTTCCACGTGTAAAGTATAGCTTGTAGCAATCCTCAACATCTCTACGGACGTGTTCTGGTTCCTCTGTTTTGCTGCTTGGGCTTGAGAATGTCAGGTACAGTTCGAAGAAATCATACTTGGACTCAACTTTACCTCTGAGACCATTGATGAAATCATGGTATTTTTGTTCAAGAGGATTCTTTGGACTCGTTAAATCACAAATCTCCTTGCAAACCTGTAGAAAACCAAAGTGGCCAAAGATATTGAATTTGGTGTCGTCATCTAACTCGTCTTCAGCTGCTTTCTCTTCATCTTCAAATGCTTTAATGGCAGACTTTGCACCGCGCAAACGCATATCTGTACATGGTTTATTCACGTTAACCCATATACTTCCAGTCCAGATCCTCGACAGGTGGTGTTTGTGAACTTGCCCCAATGTGTCCATAATATGAGATTTTTTTGGGTCTCTTTCAATTGCCTCTTTTGCCCATTTTTCTGCCTCACGGTATTTGCTTTCCTCAGTAACCTTGATGTAATACAAACGAGAAAGTGCTTGAGGATAAAAAGGGTCTGTGGAGAACAAATGTGAAGCCCTCTTCAACAAACCAATGCATTTGTTAGTTTTACCTTCCCTCATGATGTCAAGAATCAGTCTGGAAAACATCTCCTTTCCTGTCAGACCCTGAGGTCTTGTGAATAACAATCTCTTGCAGATTTGCTCATAATCACTCTCATTTCTTTTCACCATCTTGTTCAAAAAGTCAAGAGTAATGTCATATCTTGTCAGTTTATTCTCAGTGACCATTTTCAGACATGCATCAGCAATCATCGGATGTTTCAGACGTATACAGTTGGCTGTTTCCTTTCCGTCAGAGAAAATTACTATGAGATCCATGAAAGGCTTCATTATCTCTTCCACCGAAGGTTTTCCATCAGTGAATTTCTCGCACAAAGACTTCGACAAGTGTGAACCCGGGACATATGAATTTATCTAAGCCAAAAAACTGAGAAGTTTTGTGCTGCTGGACGTTTTGTCCTTTTCAATGAGATTGACCATTTCTCCTGTGATCACTTTCTCTGCATCCTCTCTCTGGAAACCTCCCCGCATTATGTTAAAGGCATGAAAGGTCTTTGACATTTCCTTGTGTTTTTTTTCAATCTCCGGGCTTTTCTGAGCAAACCTCTCCTTCTCCTCTGGTAAGAGCTCCAGTTTCAGCTTCACATTGACTCTCCCTCGAACAAGACTCTTCCTAACAGCATTAATAATGACGAATGCAGGACCGTCGGTCTGTTCTTCCTGAAGCTTTGACTGCAGATTCTTTAATAAGTGATAGGTTGGCTTGTCATCACTGTGATCCAACAGGAGAAGCACAGGTTTTTTATGTGTTTTATATTTTCTGAACAGTTTATCTGCCATATTTTCAATCTCTCTTGTAAACTCTTTATTTTCTGAAATCTCTGTTCTGAATGGGTCTTTCCAGGTTCCACATGTGAACTCGTCCCTCAAGTCCTGCAATATCTCTCTGGCTAGTGCTGATCCGCCGCTGTCTTCATCGCACAACAGATTTATGGTTGTAACTTTCCACTGGCTTTTTCTCTGTAGTCGGATCTGTTGCAGAAGTTTTTCCTTCAATAGTTTGATTTTATCTTCAGAATGTTTGGAAGCAAGAAACAGTGTGTCGTTTAGACTGAAGTCTTCAGTGTTCCAGTCCAGTATGATCACGACTGGAGTTCGAGTGTTAATTCCCCTATTATTGATTTCTTTAATCAGGTTTTTCCAGAGCTCATCCTTGATAGAAAGATCATTGCCCCGCTTTTCCTTGGTGTCTAGTAGCAGCAGCACAGTTTTCTGTTCTTGCTTTGCATGTTCTTCATTATAAAGCAGAAAAAGGTCCAGCACTTGTTTCGACAGCTCTTTGGTGTCTATGTCAGAATCGATGGCTCTGGCACATCTGAGATCTCTCCGGAAGTGCCAAAGCACCTGCATGCCGAGGGTTGATCCTCCACTGCCAGGCTGGTATCGTAAAGAAACATCACTGATAAGACAGCTTTTTTCTTTTTTCCTCTCGATTAACTGTATTAAATAATTAAAGCTGGCCCTTTCGACCAATGGTAAGTTTGCCGATGTGTAAAAATTCAGCCAAGTTGGTGGGGCTCCTTGGAGAAAGTCGAGCTCTTGCTGTCTGGCTATGTCCGGGTTTATCTCTACAGCCTCAAACATATCGGACCATACAATGTCGAGGCATGATAGTGAATCTCTAAGTTCAGGTGGAATTGAGATTGTTTCACCCGGATTGCATGAAGGTAATTGGTACATCATCAATCCTGTTTTATTTTCACAGTTGTCTCAAAATTGTTGATATGTTCCTGCGTGTCCTTATTCCAGTGCCGAGATGGGAATCAAGAAGAACGGGATGAGTATAGTTCTTAGTACTGGCTAAATAAACACAAAATAACAAAGATAAAAGATTAGTGGAAGATGTGCCGAGTGGGAACAAAAGAAACATCCATGGTATAGACATTAGACAAAAATCACATAACTATGATTCCACACCTAACAAGAAATATTAGAATTTGCTTGTTAGTACACGTTATTATTTGTAGCTTCATTCAAAAATATCTTACTTTAAATTAACTCAATTAAATCATGGTTCCATGTACTATTGGAATCACTGTGGACCCTGTTCACGTTTGAGTGAGTATTATAGTTATAAAATGCCTCAGCACGTAGGAGATATGGCAAGGTGACGCAGTGTCTTGTTGCCTCTTCGGGGAACCGAGGTTACAGTCGTAGCCGAGGTGTTCCCTTTCAAGGGAACTCGCGCTGCGTCGATTGACACTGAGGGAACATCTATCCCAACGCCACCATAGCGACAAGTGTCTGTCCAGTGTGAAATCGCAAGGAGCGGAAAATAAATAAAGTAAATATCAAAATAAAAAGTAAATAAAAATACTGCAATTGTGTTTACTGGTCCCTGGAGCGTACGATCACACCGGTGTGATTAGATTGGCCAGTGCATCACGTGATCAACTGCTAAATTCAAACCGTTCTTTCGCTCTCAACGCTGGTCATTTATCACAACTATTCAGTGTTTTCAACCACATAATCTTTATTTTAGGTTTCAGACATTTAAGTTTACATAAGTACTAAAAAACAATATATTTAGAGTTTGTAAAATATGCACTTATGGCTATGGAAGCGGCAACAGTAATCCTTTCCATTATAATTAGATGATACACATTGTATAAATATCTTTCAAGTATAAAGGTGTTTAAACAACAAAACATCCACTTGCACATTTGACAATCGGAGTATCAGATATTTCCTGCTATAGCTAACAAATTTGCGTATATCTTGAATTATAAAGGAAAAATTAAATAAAAGCAGATCATTAATCATTCAGATGTGGCTGCGGTGTGTCACATGACAAGCAATGACGCGTCACCATGGAAACCATAAAGTGATATGACCTTGAAAAACTCTCGCTAACGCATCAGACAGAATATTTTAAAATTACGTGTATGAAAAGGTTAACGGCTCAAGCCCCTGCCCCTTTTGTCTCAAAATGTATTGTGCCCTTTTCTGATAATTGTAAAAGAAAAAAATATTATTATTATAAATATTATAATAAATAACAATACACTTACACACCATTGCCACTAACAATAATAATAGAAACAAATATTATATAAAAAATTTTTTGGCGGAGAAGTGGTAGGCGGAGTTTCCTTTGCAGCGCCTCATATGCATTTAACGGTTCTGGTACGCACTTTGCAGCAGTTCGCGCGCGAGTCTTCAAACCAGCAGCAGGTAACGTTTAAGCTAGTACGGAAAATTACATTTGTCCTACCATCACCATGCTACTCTAATAGTTGTATGCGAGTTATTCTTAACTACCCGTAACACTTCAAATAATAGCCCGGGCTTTTATTTTCCCAAATCGTCTAACTGCACCGCCTTGTATTTGAGACAGGCGTCTATATGAGACAGGCCTTTATAATTTAGTGTTGAGATGTTGGTCATTGAGTGTCAGTGTAGGCCTAGAGTCTCTAATCTCTTAAAATATCCAAATGCTCCACGTGAAACTGCGGTCTTCCGACCTTTTACTATCGTGTCAATTGATTTTGATTCATATGCGCGAGGGAGAGAGAGCAAGCCAGCGCCCGTGTTGTTTGAATACGTGAGAGTGCGCGCGCGGCCGTGGCGCTCTCTCTCTCTCTTTACTCGTCGTCACGCGCCCTTTCAAGCGCAGCAGTCATTCTATTCTACTCTACATCACTCATCACCGGTCAAAAAAGGCTTTGGCGGGACAAAAATTTGCTTTGGCGGCCGCCAAAAAGCGGACAATCTGACGGACCCGAAACTAAAAAACAGACCCCGCCTCTATGTGAGACCGGCCTTTATTTACTCAAATCGTCCTCGGGTTACGGCTGTAACCCTTGTTCCCTGAGAGGGGAACGAGAACTGCGTCGAATGACACTTTGGGGGAACGCCCCTCAGTGTAGCATCTCTGAAGTATGAATGAAACTAAGCCAATCTCCGATTGGTGTTGCGTCATGACGTAATGTGTGACGGCATATAGGCGGAAGCTATAAAAGGAGCCGGCACACATGAGATGTCAGCTTCTGTGATGAAGCAAGCGCTCCCAGGCAGGGGAAGGCGTGGCCAAGGGACGCAGTTCTCGTTCCCCTCTCAGGGAACAAGGGTTACAGCCGTAACCCGAGGACGTTCCCTTTCGAAGGAACTCCAACTGCGTCGAATGACACTTTGGGGGAACGAGTACCCACTACGCCACAACGTACCCTGCCTGTCCTAGTGTGAAGCTGCTCACAGGCACACTAGGACGAGAGCACAAGAGTGCCAGGTGTTGATGGGATGTCCAAGCTATAAAACCTATTAAAGGCATGGGGGGTGGCCCATCCAGCTGCATCGCAGACCTCCTGGATAGGGGCCCCCGAGAGGAGGGCTCTAGAGGACGCCATGCCTCTGGTAGAGTGAGCCCTCACGGCCAAAGGTGAAGGCAGATTGCGCACCTGGTAGGCCAAAGAAATAGCATGGACAATCCAGTTGCTGATGGTCTGCTTTGAGGCCGGAAGCCCCTTCCTGGGCGACCCGAAACACACCAGCAACTGGTTTGACTTCCGCCATGAAGAGGACCTCTGAATGTAAATACTCAGTGCTCTGGCAGGGCAGAGCATGTGAAGTCTCTCTTCATCCGCCGTCACGTGAGGTGGAGGATGAAAAGCCTGCAGAACCGTGGGCCGTGCCGCACTGGACGGCACCTTAGGCAAATAGCCGGGCCTAGGGTGAAGAATGGCCTTAATGTTGCCTGGAGCAAACTCCAGGCACTCGTTAGATATGGAGAGCGCCTGGAGATCTCCTACCCTCCTCAGAGAAGTAATGGCCAACAGAAAAGCGAACTTCAGCGACAGGTTCTTGGCCTCAGCCGACTCCAGCGGTTCGAAGGGGGCCTCAGCCAACCCTTCAAGAACCACTGCCAGGTCCCATGTGGGAACCCTGGTACGAGCCGCAGGTATCATCCTCCATGCCCCACGGAGGAAACGTACGACCAGCTGGTGTCTCCCCAGAGGCCCATCACTCAGTGGAGCGTGGAAAGCCGCAATGGCAGCCACGTACACCTTGAGTGTGGACGGGGTAAGACCAATGGAGAAGCGATCTTGGAGGAACTCCAGCACTGAAGCCACTGGGCAGTTAACTGGGTCCACCTCACGCTCTTTACACCAAATGGTGAAGACATTCCACTTTAAACCGTACAATTTCCTCGTGGAGGGAGCTCTAGAGCTGAGTATGGTCTCCACTACTCCAGCTGATAGGCCGGCCTCTAGGTACCGTGCCCCCTCAGGGGCCAGGCCCACAGTTTCCATAACTCGGGCCGAGGGTGAAATATTGAGCCCTCTGCCTGTGTCAGCAGGTCCCTCCTGAGGGGAATCTCCCAAGGAGGGCCGTCCAGGAGCAAAATTATGTCTGAGAACCATACTCGGGCCGGCCACAACGGGGCTACCAACAGTAGACTGATCCCGTCGCGACGGACTCTCTCTAGAACTCCCGGGAGCAGAGCGATCGGGGGAAATGCGTACAGATGTAGCCTTGGCCACGTCTGCACCATGGCATCCAACCCCAGCGGGGCTGGATGGGAGAGGGAATACCAGAGTGGACAATGGGACGTCTCTCGAGACGCGAACAAGTCCACTTCCACTGGGCCGAACCTCTGAGATATTGACTCCACCACCTCGGGGACTCCGTCTTCTTTCCCCGGGCCTCCGCCCCTGTCTCGACAGGATGTCTGCTCCCTGATTCTGACTCTCCGGGATGTATGTTGCTCTTGGAGACAACAGTTTCCCCTGGGACCACAGGAGGATCTGATGCGCCAGTCTGCATAGAGGGCGAGACCTCAGACCCCCCTGATGGTTTATATAGGCCACTACCGACATGTTGTCTGACCTCACAAGGACATGATAGCCTTTGAGGTCCGGCAGGAAGCTCCTCAGTGCTCGGAACACCGCCAACATCTCCAGGCAGTTTATGTGCCAGGAGGCATGATGGTCCTGCCATAGGCCTGTCATAAAGCGGCCGTCCATGGCCGCGCCCCAGCCCGTGAGGGAGGCGTCTGTCGAAACGGTTCTCCGGCGACATGACGCTCCTAACACTGGACCTTGGGATAGAAACCAAGCTTTCTTCCACATAGATAGGGAACGAAGGCATCTGCGCGTAACCCTTATCATGCGGAACTGGTTTCCCCTCGGGGGGGGGACCCCTTGGTTTTTAACCACCACTGAAGGGCCCTCATGTGCAGCAGGCCGAATGGAATGATATTTGACGCTGCTGCCATGAGCCCCAACACTCTCTGGAAGTGCTTTACGGTGATGGCTTGGCCTAGCTTTATCCCGGACACTGTGGTCAGGATGGACTTGATCCGTGCAGGAGACAATTGTGCCCGCATCGTGACCGAATCCCACACCACTCCCAGGAACGTAGTTCTCTGGGCTGGTGTCAACACGCTCTTTTTCGTGTTGAGTCTCAACCCCAGGCTTTGGATGTGGGCGAGGACGACATCTCGATGCCGAACCGCCAGCTCCTGCGACTGCGCTAAAATCAGCCAGTCGTCGATATAATTGAGCACCCTGATGCCCTGAAGCCTCAGCGGTGCCAGAGCTGCATCCATACATTTGAGCTAGGCCGAACGGAAGAACCCGATATTGGTAAGCTTCGCCCCTGAAAGCGAACCTCAGGAACTTCCTGTGAGATGGAAGGATGGATATGTGGAAGTATGCGTCCTTTAGATCTATCGTGACAAACCAATCCTCGGACTAAATTTGACTCACGATAATGGGAATAGTGAGCATCTTGAACCTGAATCTCCTCAGAGAACGGTTCAGGTGCCTGAGATCTATTATTGGACCTTGGGAACTATGAATTTATCTCATCCCTGGTTAGAATACTCTCAATCAAAAGATGCAGCTTTCTGTTTTGCTGTAGGCATTTTCCCCTCCGGACCGTTTTCACCTCATTCGAGGGTTATCTGGAAAAGGCTACAATGACAGACAGTGGTTTCTGTTCTCATGCCAGATCTGAAGGCCATGTAAATGCAATGTTTGCATGGACAGAGAACAAGATAATTATGGATAAAAAACCTTCAATGTTTGGACTAATGGATGAGCAAAAAGCAAGAAGCAGGTGGCTGAAAATCAACATTAAAACAGCTGAAATTTTAGTTCTGACAGCCACAGAAAACACAGCACAGCGGGGTCAGAGTCTCTCGAAGGTGTTGTTCTGTCTATGTCAGACCTGCTGGCTAACCAGAACCCCAGCATTACAAAAAGACTTGAACAACAAGCTAAAAATGCAAAATACACGAGTAAAACAATACAGAGGGAAATACTTGAGTGCTTGGCTGCAATGGTCAAAGAAGAAATCTTACAGGAAGTTAAAACGAGCTAGCAGTTTTCCGTTTTAGTTGAAGAAACTAAAGATGTTCAGAAAAAAGAGCCAGTGTCATTTGTTCTGAGATATTATTACAACGGTGTGGTTCATGAAAACTTTCAGGAGCTTGAAGTGGCAAAACACCTGGAAACTGCCGGCTTAAGTGACATGATTATATTATTCCTTGAGAAGCACGAGGACCGAAACCCCGCGCAGGCCAGGGCTACGACGAGGACAGAAACCCCACGCAGGCCAGGGCTACGACGAGGACAGAAACCCCGCACAGGCCAGGGCTACGACGAGGACAGAAACCCCACGCAGGCCAGGGCTACGACGAGGACAGAAACCCCACGCAGGCCAGGGCTACGACGAGGACAGAAACCCCACGCAGGCCAGGGCTACGACGAGGACAGAAACCCCGCGCAGGCCAGGGCTACGACGAGGACAGAAACCCCACGCAGGCCAGGGCTACGACGAGGACAGAAACCCCACGCAGGCCAGGGCTACGACGAGGACAGAAACCCCACGCAGGCCAGGGCTACGACGAGGACAGAAACCCCGCGCAGGCCAGGGCTACGATGAGGACAGAAACTCCGCGCAGGCCAGGGCTACGATGAGGACAGAAACCCCACGCAGGCCAGGGCTACGATGAGGACAGAAAACCCGCGCAGGCCAGGGCTACGATGAGGACAGAAACCCCACGCAGGCCAGGGCTACGATGAGGACAGAAAACCCGCGCAGGCCAGGGCTACGATGAGGACAGAAACTCCCCGCAGGCCAGGGCTACGACGAGGACAGAAACCCCGCACAGGCCAGGGCTACGACGAGGACAGAAACCCCGCGCAGGCCAGGGCTACGACGAGGACAGAAACCCCACGCAGGCCAGGGCTACGACGAGGACAGAAACCCCGCACAGGCCAGGGCTACGACGAGGACAGAAACCCCGCGCAGGCCAGGGCCTTGATGCACATGCAGGTGTCCAGGCTAAAATAGAAGAAGTAGACAAACATGCCTTCTATGTTCACTGTAGTGCACACCGCTTGAACTTATTTATAGTAGACGCTGTAAAAAGTGTGGCAGATGCAGGAAACTTCTTCTCATTATTGGAACGACTGTATGTATGCATATCTGGGTCTTATGATAACACATGGCTGGAAGTGCAGCGGGAGATGTGTGATGTTTGGCCTGTAGGCACATAGCATGTCGTAATGTTATAGACAGGTGCCTGCAATAGTACAGGAGCTTGAAGAGATTGCATCTGAGAAACACCCACAAAGAGCTGTAGAAGCAAGAGGGATATTGGCTCAAATTGATCTGAATTTTGCTGGATCTCTTGTTCTGTTCAGAAAGGTCCTGAGTGACTCCAAGTTTTTATCAGACATGTTCCCGTCTAAAACAGTGGACTATGCTAAGGCTGTTGAACTTATTGAAGCACTAAGAGAGACGCTGTACCTTAGTCAAGCCTCTTTTGAGGAAATGTGGAGTGAAACACTTGATTTATGTCAACGAAGTAAAATTGATACAACTCAGCGAAAACCAAAGAGGCCAAGAGAGACAGCAAAGGTGCTTCAGGATACTGTCATCCACAGACACGTGTAGTTCCAGCTGGGCAAACACACTTTTTGTGTCTCTGTGTATATCCAGTTCTGGATAACATGACTGGAGAAATAGGAAGAAGATTTTCGCACACAAATTGTAACATAATGCAGCACTAAATCCGTCAAGTCCAACTTTTTTGAGAGAGGAGGCTGTTCTGTTATTGGCCGAAGCCAATTGGCTCACTCAGTTTTTGGACCCATACCAGGATGTGTTTTAGGAGTTGTTCAGGTTGTGCAAAATAGCGGTTCCTTTACCTGTGAACGAAGTTTTTCATCTCTCAGGCTCATATAGACTTATTTGCGGTCAACTATGACAGAAAAGAGACTATCGAGTTTGGCTGTACTCAACATTGAATCAAAACGCACAAGGGCATTAGATCTAGATAAATGTGTGAAGCGTTTTGCTGATCAACATGGAAATCTCCGCATTCAGCTGGGCATGACGACTTCAAGTTACACTCACTGGTGAACCTTTACAAAGCTGTTAAAATGTTGACCTCCACATAATCTGTACTTTAAACTTCTGTGTTTATATCTTTGTTTTGGCAACTGAGAACCTTTAATAAAACCAAAAGTGTGAGAAACACGTTTAAAATGTGACACTGGTGTGAATCCTGCTGAACATGAAGCAGTGTTGTTGTTATTGTTGTTTTATTAATGTTTCTTCTTTTGTATATATAGTATAAAACTGTCCAGAAACGGACTGTATGAACCTACTCACAAATGTTTTTGAACTTTTTTAGACTGGGAGCAAAATGGATTATGTAACTTCTTTTCAAGTTTGTGGAGATTTTGATGTAACACACGCTTTTTAACTCTGTGAGCCTTTGTTGATACAGAAGCTCATATTTACATGCATGAAATGTCCCTTTCATGGCGCCTTAACTGCTGTACTGTATTTCTTATCACTTTTTCAGTAAAGACCTCATTTGTCAAAAAAAAAAGTTCAAGTTACTGAGGGACAAACGGGGAGCATGTGTGTTCCGAGTAAACAATAAAAGCAATGTACCTTAATTGTTTGAATGCCGTGACCCATTTATTTCCAGTGTATTTATGCTAAGTTTAGTACAGATCAGTAGATGTCTCAAATCATGATGAAAACATTTGCACATTGACCCATTCACTAAAATATCTAACTGTAACCAAGAATACGTTTGCATAAAAATCCCCCAAAAATCAAAATCACAAATACGTACATAAACTAAGTTAGTAGGTAATAAGTTCCAACAACTACGGTTTAAATGTTTCCAACAGCATCTATAACCATCATCAGCTCTTCCCAGGACAGTGTGTGTGGCTCTTAAAAGAGCCTTTGTGTGAGCGGCTCCGGCCTCTACTTGGAGCTGGTGTACTTGGTGACGGCCTTGGTGCCCTCAGACACGGCGTGTTTGGCCAATTCTCCGGGCAGCAGCAGACGGACGGCGGTCTGGATCTCTCTCGACGTGATGGTGGAGCGCTTGTTGTAGTGAGCGAGACGAGACGCCTCACCGGCGATGCGCTCGAAGATGTCGTTGACGAAAGAGTTCATGATGCCCATCGCCTTGGAGGAGATGCCGGTGTCAGGATGAACCTGCTTCAGCACTTTGTAGACGTAGATGGCGTAGCTCTCCTTTCTGGACTTTCTGCGCTTCTTGCCGCCCTTCGCGGCGCTCTTGGTGACGGCCTTCTTGGAGCCTTTCTTAGGCGCGGGCTTGGCTGGTTCAGGCATGATGAGATGATCGCAGAGCTGACGAGTCAGTGTGAACTCAGGAGCGACACTGAGGATTTTATTCACTGCACTATGCTAATTTACGAGGAGACACGGGGATCCTCTGATGGCTTATTTTCATTGGCCGAACCCGTAAAATCGTGTTTCATTGGACAACTCAAAGCATCACGAGCGGAACAAGGGCCAATCACAGGAGGTTAAATTATAACCCCGCCTACCATCCTGTTTGAACGACACGTTTCCTTTTTTTCATTTCCCGCTTTTTATTTTTAGATTTTAGTAATATTCTGATTAAATAAGTGGTTCTAGACACATATTTTGCACCATCGTGTAATTAAAGCTTCATATAAACACGTTTGAAGGAGTTTTGCAGAAAAGAGACCAATAACGGTCAGTCTCCCTTTAAAAACATATTTTCCTCAGAACTTCATAGATTCATGAAACCGTTGAAATGTTTAAACTACAGGAGTAGCACATAAAAGCCCATTTGAATAATAACTAAATTACACATGTTTTTGTTCAATTCTTTAATATAATTGTTGATTTAATTATCTTTTTTGTTCATTTTGTATTTTAGGTATTTTAAGTTGGATAGAAAGGGCAACAATATGTTGTTACACTATAAAATTACTGTAGAGTTAAATTTAGGACCTCATTAACTCCAAGGATTTTATTAAAAGCCTATTATAATTTATTTAATAATTGACAGAGCTAAAGATGACTCTTTAAGTGCGGGAGTGTGTGGCTCTTAAAAGAGCCGTTGGGTCCGTCAGTTTCTCCGGGTTTCAGGCGTTTATCCCCCGAAGCCGTACAAGGTGCGTCCCTGTCGCTTCAGCGCGTACACAACATCCATGGCGGTGACGGTCTTTCTCTTGGCGTGCTCGGTGTAGGTGACGGCATCGCGGATCACGTTCTCCAGAAACACCTTCAACACACCGCGGGTCTCCTCGTAGATCAGCCCAGAGATGCGCTTGACGCCGCCGCGGCGAGCCAGACGCCGAATGGCGGGTTTGGTGATTCCCTGGATGTTATCGCGTAGAACTTTACGATGACGCTTGGCGCCTCCTTTACCGAGCCCTTTCCCGCCTTTGCCTCTTCCAGACATGTTTACAAGATCGTTGCACTGGTCAAATGATGAAGAAGAATGAATAACGAGTGTTGAAGGGAGGCCTTTTACATCTGCTTACAGGACCTGATAGAAACCAGCATCGTCACATGTGCGCGCCCCTCCCCCAAAATATAGAGCGCGAAACATTTAACCGCCATTCCTGAAGGAGCTATTCTCTTGTTTTATATTAAATATTTAAGTAATAATTTATCAGATCATGTTATTTACAGTAGTTCTGGTTAATATTGAACAGTGCTGTTCTACAAGCTAAGTAAACAGAGAGGGACCCAAGTCATCAAATCACAATATTGAATATAGTAAAATTGTGAATAGGGACATCTTTGATATTATATTTATGTAATCTGTGTATGTGTGTGTGTGTGTGTGTGTGTGTCTGCTGAAATGAAAACGTAAATGTTTACGTGAATCCTACATTATGGGGACAAATGTCTCCACACAGACGGCAATATCTGACATCCTTGTCCAGTTCAGATTCACTCTAACAAAACCAATATATGCGTGAATATGTGAGTGACAATATGCACTTATAATGAAAATACTTATAACATGCATTTTTTCTGCCAATGCTATAAACTGATAAATTCAACAGAAATGGCCAATTGTTTGCTTTAGGAAACAGTACAGCGGCATATGCTTTATCCATTATAATTGCCCAGTCCAATCTTTTACTGATATCAGATCATACACGTTTGATCTTGTTGCTTTATATTCAGCATTAAAGTGGAAATCGTCTCGTTTATAGTAAGTGATGTGGCTCTTAAAAGAGCCGTTGGGTTCTGATGCGCGTGCACAGGGGGCTTAAGCGCGCTCTCCGCGGATGCGGCGCGCCAGCTGGATGTCCTTGGGCATGATGGTGACTCTCTTGGCGTGGATGGCGCACAGGTTGGTGTCCTCGAACAGACCCACCAGATAAGCCTCGCTGGCCTCCTGCAGGGCCATGACAGCGGAGCTCTGGAAGCGCAGGTCCGTCTTGAAGTCCTGGGCGATTTCTCTCACCAGCCGCTGGAAAGGCAGTTTGCGGATCAGCAGCTCGGTAGACTTCTGATAGCGGCGGATCTCCCGCAGAGCCACGGTCCCGGGCCGGTACCGATGGGGCTTCTTGACGCCGCCGGTGGCGGGCGCGCTCTTCCGCGCTGCTTTCGTCGCGAGCTGCTTCCTCGGGGCTTTGCCACCGGTGGATTTACGAGCGGTCTGCTTGGTTCTGGCCATCGCTGCAGTTTCTCCTCCCTTTGTTCCGCTTGTGCTGGAAATGCTGTTTCTGTTACACGCCTCCTGCTTTTATAGCATTGGACCGTCACGAGCTCATAGTGTCACGATGATGCAGAGGCTTGTGATTGGCTAGTGTGTGACGTGTGCTTATGACTGCTAGCAAATGACTGCGCGTTTCCTCTTTTCAAACCAGCGGAGGGTTTCCCGCTCAAGACGCTTCGTTCTGTTTACTACTTTACTCAACCCTAATCTATATAGGCTTTATTCTTAAATCTCACATTGCTTTATTTATTTGTTCTGAAATACTCGTCTTAATTCCCAGTGGTTGTGCAGATCTCGGATCAGAACAAAATCACATTACAGTCTGTGTAAAAGCACTGCAGCCAGAAATGAAGACACACTTGTTGCCATCCGGATAGTTCAGTAGAGCAGCTAAAGGGCAAAAGACCCACAGTGACATTGATTAGTTTCTGTTACACTAGAAATCCTCTGAAGCTGATGTGTATTTAGCTTTTTATTTTGGATAGTCAATTATAATATTCAATACATTATCAGAGCTTGGTATTTTAACCCTCTATGGTATGGTGTTGCCTCAAGGCAGCGTAATGTATTTTAGTTTATTTTTATTAAAATGAGACACCCATTTATTGGCCAAACCTATCTTAGCGGAGAAGAACTCAAACACTAATCAATGAAAGTTTTGTCTTTTTGTGTCTTGTTTCAGCGCATGTGCACAGGTCACACGCCTCCGTACTTTCAATTCTTTCACTCATTTGCATCCAGTTAATTGAGACCGACGGCATCGTCGACGACGCCACTCGACTCCTCCGATAAATATTGATATTATTTGATGAAAAATTGATCGATTTCCTTACCGTTTTTTGCAGCAGAAAGCTAACGCGCTAGCCGTCACGGGGTGTCTTTGGTGACTTTCTAGCCTTTACAGAAGGTTTTCTATCCAGCCTGGAACTTGTGCGTCCTTTCAGAGTGTTTCAGCAATAAATCCATACGCGTATATCCCAGTTTTGATCACTTGAAGTCCATAATTAATAAATTTTCCGTCATATTTGCCGCTAGCTTGATGCTAGCTGCCATTTTGGACATCTCGCGATGCTTTGCGTGAGGTTGTTGACCAATGACAGGCTGTTCCGTCGTCCACGTTGGTGTGCATCATTACGCATGAACCAAGGGTGATATTGGATTCGCGGAAATGAGTCGAACTTCCCATCGTGCTCGATTGCTCTGTGACTGTGAGCCACTTATATGCTCTGACAAACGTAAACAGTCTGACTCGGTCGAACAGGCTGAAGGCAGCTTTGAGGAAGGCCCAAGTTTTTTGGCGGGTTAGCATCAACTGTGCTGAGACTGGAGAAGATGGATGCAGGTCGTATGGATGATGAAGATGATTCTTCAGTGATTGATAGTGGGGGGTGGTCTCAGATTACTGATGCTTCAAACAAAAGGAAAAATAGAGATTCTGAGTCTGATGACAACATTACAAGAGTAGTAGGAATAAACAAAACAAGGAAAATGGAGGTAGAATACAAAGTAATGGTTGCATTTTCTGGAACAGTCGAAAACATCAATAATCCAATGAAACTAACAAAAATGATCAAAAAATCAATTGGAAATATTAAATCAGCAAGGTATCTTTCTAACAACCGTGTCCTCCTTTTTTGTGTTGACAAAAAGCAACAAGAGATTGCATTGATGACCAAAGAGCTAGGAGGTAAACCAGTCAAATGTTACGTACCGGGAGAACTTGATAATCTTAAGGGAGGGATTACGGGGGTTCCTGTAGCTTTAACAAATGCGGGTTTAAAGGCAAAAATTACAAACGACATGGTGACAGAAGTGAAGCGTCTGCTTTCAAGTAGAAATGGTAAAAAAGAAAGTAGAACTTCTGTTGTACTAACTTTCAATGGTAAAAACTTACCGGAACGTATTAAGATAGGATATATGTCCTATACGGTCAGGCCGTTTGTGAGACCAGCATTGGAGATGTTTTAACTGCCAACGATTGGGGCATGTGGCAACAGTTTGTAAAGGGAAAAAAAGATGCTGCAAATGTGGCGGAGAACATGATTACGGGCAATGTGGAGAGGGGGTTGAACCCAAATTGTGGAGGACCACACAGTGCAGCGTTTCTTGGTTGTAAAGCCCAAAAACAAGCTACGGAAGCAATGAAACTCAAAACTGTACAGAATATATCATAAGCAGTCAAGCAAGTTCAAATGACTAATGGAAATTTTTTGAGAAAATATCATAACCCAGTCTAAAGATACTTGTAGTCATAAGTGTCTTGAGGACGGAAACATACTTGTGATAAACAAAATTAATTTTGTAGCTTTTATTGCAGAAGTCATTAATTGTTCAGCTCAAACAGACAAAAGAACAGAAAAGCTGAAAATGATTATATCTGCAGCTGCCAGACATCTGGGTATTACTGAAGTTTCTGTTGAACAGATTCAAACGATACTTGGTCAAACTGAAGGAACAGTGGGGGTGGGTGATCCCTTGGGAAGTCAAAGAGGAAAATAAAATATGAAAATTGTACAGTGGAATGCCAGAAGTCTGATTGCGAATGGACAAGAATTTAAAATATTTGTTTATCAGCTTGCAGTTTTACCTGATATTTTATGTATTCAGGAGACTTGGCTTCGTCCGCAATTAAATTTTAGCATTCCTGGCTACAATTTGGTTAGAAAGGATAGAGTTGCTACAAACGGTGGAGGATGTGGGACATTTGTTAAAGATTGGGTGGCTTTTAGAGAAATAATAATAGATGCTACAGGGGAATGTGTGATTGTAGAGGTGTGGACACAGGGAGGGGGATTAAAGGTAGAAAACTTTTATAATCCTTGCAATCAGTTATTATTAGATGATCTAAATAAAATAAGAAGCAAAGCTGGGGACAATTTGATATGGTGTGGGGATTTTAATGCACATAATTCACTTTGGGGAAGTTTATGCACAGATAATAATGGAAGGATAGTAGAAGAGTTTATGGAGGAATTTGCTTTAGTGTGTTTAAATAATGGGAATGGTACTAGATACTGAAGGGTTGGTCAAAATCCCTTTCCTATTCAAATACATCTATAATCATAAATCCTTTTGGATGCTTATATACTTCCTTATAAAAAATCAATAATCAAATATATTCATTATCACATACTTATTTTTATATTCTTTGTGCTTGTGAAATTATATTTTCTTAAATGCATGTGATGGAAGTAACCAGTTTCTTTTAGGTGCATTCCAATCTTACTTTGAGATTGCACGTAGTACACGCAGGACACGAAGGCCACGTAACCCACAAGGCCGTTTGTCTCTTTCTCTGGGATCAGAAGAAAGGTTAGAGGGTCCTAAAGGCAGCATGGACACATATGATCCTTCGCTGGACAGATGGTCAAGCTATATTGAGCGTACTATCGAACTTTAATTGTTGTATTAAAGTGTATTCTTTCCAGTATATTTCCTTCCTTGGGAGTAAATGCCAGTTATCTGTTTTTCTCCCAAACGAGTGAATGTTTTAGCATTATGTTTTGGTATACTTAACTGATAATAAGGAGCTCAGACTCTCTTCAGCCTTGATGGGAGCTGTTATTTGCTAGTGTCTGTTATTTGTGTGTGTGCGTATGACATTCTATGTAGGTTCTGGACGTTCGGACCAGACAACCCGGCGCCCTTCTCTAACCTGCGAGGCCACCACAGACCTAAATCTATTGAGTGGACGACAACTATCTTTACTAATGGCGATAGGCACCCCTATCTCCTCACATGTGTTAAATTGTTTAGGCTCTTAATGTTTCTTAGCCAATGAGAATCATTCAACCTGTAAGCAATGACGTAGCTTAGACCTTGGAAATGGTATAACTGCTGTGATCTTTGTAACTGTAAGCGGGGCGGCCTACGAACTCCTGTGTGAGTCTTGAAGCTGACTTCTGCTGATGAAACTGCAAACTATCTTCAGTAAAACTTTTCTTTAATTTTTTTTATAATTCTGACTCCGGGTCTTCATTCTTCATATCTGGTTCTGGGTCTTTAACTGTATACCCCTTACAATACAATTTAAGGGAGTCATCAACTTCTTGTATAGATCTAACAATAGTCTCTGGAGCTATAGCTTTGGAATGTCAATGGGAAGTTCTAGATCAATCAACATTAGGAAGTGATCACTTTCCAATAACATGTGATGTTGGATTGGAAATTTATCAACAAAATACAATAATGCAAAATAAATGGATGTTTGATAAAGCTGATTGGGATAAATTTAACAGTAATGATGGATTTAAGAATTTTAGCTTGGATGATGATATAGACCTGTGTTCTGAACGATTAAATGCAATTAAAAGCAGCTGAAGAATCCATTCCTAAATCAGAAGGTAAAGGCAGGTTGAAAATTGTTCCATGGTGGAATGATGAATGCACTAAAGCCATAAAGATAGAAATAAAGCTTTTGGAGAGTTAAAGAAAACCTTAATACCCATAACTTTAATTATATATCAGAGGAAACGGGCTCAGGCAAGGAAGATAATAAAGCAGGCAAAAAGGAAGTATTGGCAATCATTCTGCTCCACTATAGGAAGGGAAACCCAACTAGGAGAAGTATGGTGTGTCCTTAAAAATATGGTTGGTTTATAGAACTCAGAATATTCCAGTCATAGGTGATGAAGGGAAAACAGCAGTGACGCAAGAAGAAAAAGCGGAAGTGTTAGCTTCCACCTTTCAAAAGGCTCACGGTTCAGATAACCTAGGAATAAATTATAAGATAAGGAGGGAACAAATTTTAAAGCAACATCAAGATATTTATACAAAAAGAATTGATAGTCAAACAGCTTTGGATGCTGCTTTTAATATGTGGGAACTTAAAAGAGTATTAAGTACTGCACCTGGAAAAGATAGAATTTGTTATATTATGATTAAACGGATGGATGAAGTAATACTTAAAGTATTATTGGATCTTTTTAACAAAATTTGGATGGAAGGACAACTACCGTTATCCTGGAAACAAGCTATAGTAATCCCTATTCACAAACCAGGGAAAGATTCTGCAATAGCTGAAATTATAGGCCGATAGCTCTGACGTCTAACCTTTGTAAAGTAATGGAAAAAATTATTGTTAATCGACTTTATTACGTGTTAGAAAGCAAAGGAATATCAGCTCCTTATCAGTATGCACTGTAAAAAATGATCGTGATTTTAACGGTAAAACACTGTAAAAATGCTACAGTGAAAAACTGTTAATTGGTTAACAGAAAGTTTCCTTATTATATACGGTAAATAACTGTGATATATATAATGGTACATTTAATTAAATTTTACTGTAAAATACCGTTAAATTTACAGTTTTTGGAGGTGAAAAAGAACAAGTCATTGTATAATTTACAGTGAAAAAATGTAAATTGACATTCCCACAATTCCCTGCGTGACACTTCACATTTGATGTATTTTGTTTTTAAATCACTGTTTCTTCATAATTTTCTTAGTTTTTTTCTAATCAGTTATGCACATTAGGGTTTTATGTTACATTTAGTGTTGTTAAATTAATGCTTATTGCATTTTTTAAATTTCAACATGTTACCATGATGGTGTTTAATGTTTGTGTGAATGACACTGTGCAGCTTCTGTAAATTAGTATTAACTCTCTTGTGGATGAGCTACTTAAGATGAGCTAAGGTTGGCCATTTGACTCTCATCACTGCTGTGATTGTTGGCTGTCAGTGTATTACAATGGAAAAAAACAGATATTAATACTTCAAAAAGTCAGTATATTAACATTATATCAGATAATGAAATACGGTTTATCGCTGTAAAATAATATACGGTTAAATGTTGTAAAACCTAAAACGTTGCTACCGTATTTTTAACAGGAAAACTCTGGTAACCACAGCTGCCAGGGTTTTCCTGTAAATTTAACGTTTTTTTTTTTACAGTGTGGTTTTCGACCAGGTCCACCTTAGACGCATTAATAAGATTAGAAACGGATGTTAAAAAGGCTTTAGCAATGAAAGAGGTGTTAGTGGCAGTATACTTTGGCATTGAAAAAGCATATGATATGATGTGGAGAGAAGGATTGCTATTAAAGTTGCAAAGAATTGGAATTGAAGGAAGATTTTATAATTGGGTTTTAAGTTTCTTATTTGGACGTTCGATTCAAGTCAAGGTATGCAATTCATTATCTCAGATGGTGAATGTAAACGGAACACCACAGGGAAGTGCCATAAGTCCTGTGTTATTTAACATAATGATCAATGATATATATGAAGGAATTCATCCAGGAATTAAAACAGCATTATATGCAGATGACGGAGCAATTTGGAAGAGGGGAAGAAATGTTAAATATATAGTGAAAAAAATACAAGAAGCAATTGAGAATGTAGAGAAATGGTCAGTGGAATGGGGATTTAGATTCTCTATTTCCAAAACGTGCTGTCAGTTTTTTACTAAAAAGAGGATTTCAGAAAATATTAAACTTTATTTATATAAACAGCCACTAGAAAGGGGGTATCCAATTTTAAATATTTAGGTTTATGGTTTGACTCAAAATTAACTTGGAAAAGTCAAATATATTGAAGAGAAATGCAGCAAAGTATTAAATCTAATGAGATGTATAGTAGGCCAAGAATGGGGGACTGATAAACAATCTTTAATCAATATATATTGTGCTCTATTACGATCCGTTTTGGATTATGGATGCATTATTTATGGATCGGCTTCAACTAGTATGCTTAAAAGGTTAGATTTAGTTCAGGCTCGAGCTTTGAGATGCATCACTGGAGCAATTAGAACAACTCCAATCTCAGCAATGCAAGTGGAAACAGGAGAGTCCCCTTTAGAAATAAGACGTCAAAAATGATCTGTTGCTTACTCACTGAAAAAAAAAACCTGTTGGATTAACATAAAAAAAAATATGTACATCGGTTGCACATAATAAAGTTACGTTTACGCAACATGATTTATATATGTTAAAGCTACATAATTTATGTTTGTTAAATTAACATGATTTATATATGTTAAAGCTACATAATTTATGTTTGTTAAATAAACATGATTTATATATGTTAAAACTACATAATTTATGTTTGTTAAATAAACATGATTTATATATGTTAAAGCTACATAATTTATGTTTGTTAAATAAACATGATTTATATATGTTAAAACTACATAATTTATGTTTGTTAAATAAACATGATTTATATATGTTAAAACTACATAATTTGTGCTTGTTAAACAAACATGATTTTAGTGTTTTTCCATTGATATATGCTGTGGTTTCAATTAAACTAACCTGGGGTGCGTTTCCCGAAAGCATCGTTAGCCAACTATGGTCGCAATTTCCATTGAACTCTATTGGTAACGACGGAACTTGCGACCATAGTTGGCTAACAATGCTTTCGGGAAACGCACCCCTGATTAGTTAAAAAATTAACTACATTACTGTACAGTTTAAAAAGCAGTAGGACAAGCAAACACATTTCTTGAATCAAATTGTTGTATTCTTTAAGTTACAATACAATTGTCTCACAGTAAGTGCTGCAGAAGTAAGCTTTTTCTATGTTAAAAATAGTTTAAATTCCATGAACAATGACAGCATATCAGTTATACTCATATCATTTTAAGTAAAAGACAAGACAGTCAAAACATGTTGTGGAAAAGGCGAACAGTAATGACCATTCAGACCAGTAAAATGCAACAGAACAGTAATGAGTATAAAGAGGTCCAAAGCTTCCCTTGACATTTTTGTTTTCGATTTTTAAAAGCATAAGACTGGTCAAATTGATAAATTATTTTTTTAACAGTACAACAAATTTTCCACAGTAGGTGCTAAAGAAGTAAGCCTTCTCTGCTTGTTAAAAATAGCTTAAACTCCATGAACAAATGTCAATGAACAATGACAGCATATCACTTTTTACACAAATCACTCTACTTCTCATATCACTATACTCATATCATTTTAAGTAAAAGACAAGACAGTCAAAACATGTTGTGGAAAAGGTGAACAGTAATGACCATTCAGATACAGTAAAATCCAACAGAACAGTAATGAGTATCAAGTAGTCCAAAGCTTCCCTTGACATTTTTGTTTTCGATTTTTAAAAGCATATCACTATACTCATATCACTATACTCATATCACTATACTCATATCACTATACACTCATATCACTATACTCATATCACTATACTCATATCACTATACACTCATATCACTATACTCATATCACTATACTCATATCACTATACTCATATCACTATACTCATATCACTATACTCATATCACTATACTCATATCACTATACTCATATCACTATACTCATATCACTATACTCATATCACTATACACTCATATCACTATACACTCATATCACTATACTCATATCACTATACTCATATCACTATACTCATATCACTATACTCATATCACTATACTCATATCACTATACTCATATCACTATACTCATATCACTATATTCTGAAAAGGTGAACAGTAATGACGAGTATTAAGTAGTCCAAAAGCTTCCCCTGGCGTTTTTGTTTAGCTTTCATTTCTGGGTGGAGTGTCCTTTTAACCAATAGCTTTAACCAAAAAAACTATAGGCCTACACATGTTAAAACAACCACAAAAGAAAAAAAAAAAAAACAGTGGTCAACCTACTCGTATCAAACAGAGTGAACTTTTGAATAAAGCAAGTTATTTGTGAGTGTGTGAACTAAAAAAGAAATAGTCCTTATTCCAAGAGGTAGGAAACCTTGTGTCCGCCTGCCATACCATGGACACAGCTCACTCATAGAGTCTGTTTCTGAGAACTTGAGCTTTCTTGGATAGAGTGGAGCCTTCCAGCTCCATGACTATCTTCTGCAGTACCTCAAAAGTACTTTTCATTTCAGGTGGGTAGTTGAGATTTAAGGCATACATTAGACCAAAAAGCATTGCCGTAGCTAATGCAAAGTTATCCAACCCTTGCAAGATGTTCTGGCCTTCAAGGACAATCCCAATGTCATCAGATCTGTCATGGCATTTGAGAACGTAGATTCCCACTGTGGTGGTCTCTGTGGATTTTTGGATGAAGGCTTCGTCACCAGCCTGCAGAATGCACAGACAAAATGAGATTCTACAGAACACCGGGCACTGCTCTGGGAATATTATAACAAATGTAATTTCAATCATTTAATGATGTAGATATCATGAAAAATGTGAATTTGTATATAATGAGAAGTTGAACCAGACAAGACCAAGACAGACAGATGACTGATTACTGTTAGACCTCAGTTCTAGGATTGTGGATGGTAGTCCTACAATTTTAGAGCTAAGATATCCAATTGTGCAGTGGTCGGCAACCTTATGGCAAGCAGAGGGATAATAGTTTTTTGTATCTGTGCTCTAGCGCAGGTTAAACTATCACTTTATTAGTATTTGTTGCACCTAACTTAATAAAACATGCTATGTGGCTGTGGAATGATTACCTCAAAATATATGTTCATTTCAAGGGACTTTATTTAAATTAAATACATACACCACTTCAGGTATTATCACGGGCCAATGGTGATAATATTTATCATGCTTAATATTTACCTCCTTAGCATGCATGCCATAGGTTGCAAACCCCTTCAACAACAAAAGGTACACAATTTATTAAATTTGTATATTTTGGCGAATGTCTTAATTACAGCTGCACGAATAATCGTTAAAAGATTGCAATCTCGATTTAAACACCCACGCAATCCTATTCCTAAATGACGATTCCATTATGCTCGAGTGTTAATGGCGAGTGACTATCAATACCGCCACATAGGTTTTGGATGAAAAGAGGAATAGACTATGCAGAAAAGTTCAAATTTATGAAGAGAATCCTGCCTTGCCTACTTAAGTAGAACATGGGAAAGATGGTCACAAACACACTTGCTGATAAATAAATAAAAAGAAGGAAAAAAAAAAAAACTGACATTCAACATTCAACAGAGCACTCAAGTATTACTTATTAATTCTGATCGGAACATCCTTACCTGCAATTGTTCTTGAGATCAGATAAGTAATTACAATGTGTTGTCTGTGGTATATTTCCACTGCAAAACAAAAAATGCCGCAAAATATCGCGCAAATTGAGCCACTGAAAATTCTGTCATTTTAGGTCGCAAAAAAAAAAAGAAAAAAAAAAGAAAACAATCCTGTTAAAGGGACTGATCAATTATCTTACTAGCAGGTTGGTTGGTTAATGAGCATTTGTTTTAATGAAAGATAAATTGTACTCACCACATACTCTTTAACTAAATTGTCTGGGTCCTCGTTGAGGTATACGCAGAGACCCTTGATAATGCACTCTCGCCCAATCTCGACATCATCATCCTGGCCACGGGTGAAAAGCAGAGCAGAGTTTTTTAAAATACATTTTTACCCCCACTGATCTATATAAATGACTGGATTGCTCATGGAATCCTAAACTCCCACCAGGGGGTTAAGCCACCAGAAGTGTTCGAGTGGCCATATTGCAATTCCCAACTGACTTAATATGCTTTTTACATCCAGCCTAGTCTTACAACTGGGTGTGCGTCCAGATGGTGCAACCAACCCCAGTTCTCTATTATTGATCAGTTTCTTCCCCAATAAAATGTGTATACACCAAAAACTAAATCCTAACATACTTGAGCCATGGGTTCCATGATGGTCTGCAATCTTCTTCCCATCTGCCCTCCTCGCTTTTGAAAGACTTTTAGAAGTTTGTCAGATAGCAAATCGATCTGTGACAAAAATCTGGACTGTAGGGACATGGTGGTAATACGCTTAAATTCAGCATTAATCTGAAAATAAAATAAATAAAATCAATCAAAATACAGTTGAAATGAAATTCGTAAAGGCATACACTGAAAAAGGGTTAAAAACTATTATCATTAACCATTAGCAGGTGACGTGCACCACAGGATACATATTCTTTAGTCTCTTGTTTAAGGCTCATCATTATATAAAAATAAAAAGGTGCGACCAAATCATATGCTGGTGCGACCAACTGAGAAAGTTGGTAGCACCAGTGCAACCAGTGGAAAAGTTAGTCTGGAGCCCTGACTATATACATATGCATGATTATACTTTTCAGAGGGCCGACATTTCTGTATTGAAAATCCTTTTTTTTAATTGATTTCATGTAATATTCTAATTTTCTGAGATTTTGAATTTGGGGTTTTTATAAGCTGTAAGCATCAAAATTATAACTTTTGCAAGTAAAGAGATTTTTTTAAATAGTTTTTGTTAAATATATTAACACTGATACTATTAAAATCTATATATTTAATAATATGCCTCTAATAATGTTCATAATATTTCCTTCATGTGACAGGGCATCACAGACAGAAGCTAAAATAGTTTACTTTATTTTAAAAGGTTGAACATCCTTCAACATTAAATGAATCGCACAAGACTAAAATATGTTTAGATGAGAAACATAAAATAATCATGTAGGAAATACGAAATGCATTTAGGCAAATTCAACAATCTCCCCATTGCCATTTTTTCAGTGCTGGATCAATTTACTTGGGCATAAACAGGATCATTTCACAAAGGCAATAATAGAGGGGAGTTGGGAAACTATAAACTTAACAGGAACAGGATTTGCTTGGAGTGCAAAGGAATGGGCTACAGAAATGTTGCTAAATAATATATTATTTTCATTAACGAATACCATGTCTCCAATATCCCCCTGGTTTTTTAGCCAACCTGAAGTTGATCTACAAATTCATGAGAGTGTTAAAAAAGGACAATTTGATATTAAGAGCTATACAATTGAATATTTAAGAACAGTTTATTTTTCATTTCTTCATGTATACACAGATGGATCAAGAAACCCAGAGATAGGTCGTACTGGATCAGCATTTTATGTTCCAGAATTTAAAATAGGGAAATATGGAAGATTAACAGATGGGACTTCTGTGTATACAGCAGAATTGGTGGCAATTCAGATGGCACTTAGTTGGGTGGAAGAAGTGATGCAAATAAAATTATTATATGTTCAGATTCAATGGCATCACTTGTAAGCCTACAAACATATCAAACAGTTAGATATGATATCTATGTAGAAGTATTGAATATTTTGTATCGATTAAGGCAAACTGGAACAATAATAAAATTTGTTTGGGTACCAGCACATGCTGATATTCCAGGTAATGAAAGAGCTGATAAAATGGCTAAAGAGTCACTTAAACTGAACATACTATTACAATCGCATTAAGCAGGATGGAAGGAAAGAGTATTATTAAAGAAGCCTGCAACCAGAAATGGCAAAGAAAGTGGAATGAATGTAAAACTGGAAGACATTTTTATAATCTACATAATACTGTAAGACAAAGTATATTGACACACAATTTAAATAGAGACGATCAGGTTATTTTAACAAGACTAAGGATGGGACATACAAAACTTAATTCAACAGTTCATATTATAGGGAAACATGGTACTGGTTTATGCGAAATATGCCAAGTAAAGGAAACAGTTGAGCATGTGTTGTTATTTTGTTCCAGGTATGAACAGGAAAGAAAGGAGTTAATAAGTGAACTAAAGGAAATGGGATGCAAAGAAATTACAATCAATAACATATTAAACACAAAACAAGGATCCGGTGAAATTGTAAGGTCAGTTTTAAAATTCATAAAGCATAGTGGTCTTAGGACTAGAATATAGACATCTTTTAACATATTTCTACACTGAAATCACTTCACACCCCAGCACAGGTGGTGGCGGTATGCACCATAAAGTTGGTATGCAACCCGCCAATAAATCCATAGAAGAAGAAGGGTGATATTTTGGAAAGAGGGAGAGGCACGGCACAGTGGTTTAGAGGAGAGAGAGAGAGAGAGAGAGAGAGACGCGAGTTTTGAAGAATACACAGAGAAACACGGAGAATGATGGATCCTCAGAGATCGGGAAACATGGATGTAAATCCAGCACTGGCCTTTTTTGATGCCATGGAGGATGATGGATTTTCTGGAGAAGAGAGCTTTTTGACTGATGAGGAACTTGATTACCAGAATGGCCTAGACCCTGCTGAAGAGTAAGTTACATTTATTTATTTACTGTAAAAGTATGAAAATAAACAAAAACTAATATGATAAAATATAAATTTTCTAAATATGGAAAAATAAGTTATGTAAAAGTAGTATTTCGTTTTTCTACGTTTGTTACAGAGTAGTAAGAGTTGTGGATTAACGGTTACACTCTTTGTCTCTCAACCATTGTATGTCTGAGTTTATTTACTGTAAAAAGTATTAAAAAAAAGAAAAAAACTAATATGATAAAATATAAATTTACTAAATGTGTAAAAATAAGTTCTGTAAAAGTAGTATTTCATTTTTTTATGTTTGTTACAGAGTTGTGGATTACACTTTGTCTCTCAGCCATTGTTTGTCTGAGTTTACCTAGATACAAACAAAGGATGTTGTAGTGGGGGGTTGGTCACACCTTTTACCTGTGGAGAGAGTAGTGGGGGGTTGGTCACACCTTTTACCTGTGGAGAGAGTAGTGGGGGGTTGGTCACACCTTTTACCTGTGGAGAGAGTAGTGGGGGGTTGGTCACACCTTTTACCTGTGGAGAGAGTAGTGGGGGGTTGGTCACACCTTTTGGCTGGAAAGCGAATGGTCATATTATAGCTGTGTTGGGTTGGGGGTACAGTAGCAATCGCAGCCATTGTAATCTTATGTGAGAAATCAAATACAAAACAGTAATTGATCTAATATGTATGATCTAATATTTTGCTTTATTTATTTGTTTTACAGTTCTGATAATGATGAAGACACCAGCCCACCCACCCAAGCCGGACAGGAAAGCTCCCATTCTTCCACTGAGGAGGGCCCTTCTGCCGCAGCATCCCAGCAGCTGCCAGGAATAGGTCATGGACCGGTCACGAGGTCACGAGGGAGAGCGCGGTCAAGGTCAAGATCCAGATCCGGCAGCTTGAGGGGTCGACAGAGTCCTGAATCAACAAGGTCGAGATCTAGATCACCACAGCCAGCAGCCCCAACTCCATCTTGGAACAGTGAGAGTCAGCCAGACATCCCTCCAGTGCCCAAAAGGTTCGTCCCAACAAGAAAGCCAGGACATCAGCTCAGCCCCACATCCATTTACACACCTTTGGACCTTTTCAAACTCTTTGTCAGTGACAGTGCAGCAACCACTCTGTGTAATAACACAAATGCAAACGCTGCAAAAAACATTGCCAGTGGCAAAAAATATTCCTGGAAAAACTTCACCGTTGAAGAATTTTTCAAATATCTAGGGCTGACTTTCTATTTTGCACTGGTGAGACTGACAAATATCCGGGACTACTGGAGGACAAACACCATTTTCAGCCAACAGTTTCCCCACTCAGTGATGACACGTGACAGGTATCAGGTCATTTCCTGGAACATCCACATGAGCGACCCTGATGAAGATGTCCACAACGACCGGAAGAGAGGGACACCAGCTCATGACCGGCTGTTTTGTCTGAAGCCCCTTTTAGATGACATCAAACATGCATGCAGAGCATTTTATCACCCACGGCAGAACCTTTCAGTGGACGAGAGGATGGTGGCAACAAAGGCTCACACTGGCATGACCCAGTATATGAAGGCGAAACCAACTAAGTGGGGCTTCAAACTTTTTGTGCTGGCAGACAGCAGCATTGGGTACACTTTAGACTTCGCTGTATACACGGGGAAGTCTGCGTTTGCTTCTGGTGTAGGACTGGCATACGACTCGGTTATGTCCCTCGTGAACAAATCATCCCTAGGGGCCGGCTACAATTTGTATGTAGACAACTTCTACACAAGTCCAAAGCTATTCATGGATCTGTACAGCATGAACTTTGGAGCATGTGGCACCTACAGGGACAACAGACGAGGATGCCCCCGCACAACCACAAATGCCATGAACAAAAAGGATCCTAGGGGCACCATCAGGTGGATCCGTGACGGCCCTCTGGTGTTTGTAAAGTGGATGGACACTCGGGAAGTCTCTGTCTGCTCCACAATTCACCCGGCCTTCTCTGGCAACACAGTTCAGAGAAAGGTAAGAACTCAGGATGGAGGCTGGAACACCACATCCATTCCATGCCCAACCCCGGTCACTGAATACAACAAGAATATGGGAGGTGTTGATCTTTCTGATCAACTCATTCAATACTACTCAGTTCACCATAAAACTATGAGATGGTACCGGACACTGTTTTTCCATTTTTTGGACATTGCTGCGACCAACAGTTACTTACTTCACAAGGAAGTTTGTGCAGAGAAGCAGCAACAGCCCATGACCCACAGGGCTTTTCTGGAGGAGCTGACAGCCCAACTCTGTGGTGTTACAGTTGCTGTTCCTCCCACCCAGCAACAAAGTGACTTGGCATCAGTGATTTTCATGAGGCCCAAAACGCCTGGACTTCCTTTGGAAAAATGTAAATATTTTTTGTTCTGTTCAACTTATAATGTTCATTCCTGTGCTCCAGGACTCCAAAGACTTGAACAAACTGTTTTCCAGAGGAAAATTGCTTAGCTTTTATTTAGTTGTGTGTGTGATTTCAGTAAATATTTGAGTGATTCAATTTCCGATTTATTTTTTCATTTGTCTTTGTGGTCCCTTTACATTCAGGTGACATCAATGAAACACAAATAAGCTGAAAGTTCAATTTGTCCTGAAAAAAAAAAGATGTGTGTCAATTGTCTGTGCACAAAAGGGTTGATGTTTTACAAGCTTTTTTAGTGAATAACACCAGACGGAAAATGTATTTATATTTGATTAGTATATTGCTCATTTGCATATTCAGATTCATTTTCAAAGAAACTTCTAATACAAAATGATGTACTTTTCTTGTAGACTTTCATTGTGTGAAGTTTTATTGTGGTAGGAGTAAAGGAAAAAATTAAGCCTATTTGGGTGTATTTTGAGCATATTCGATTAGTGTATAGCTCATTTGCATAATACAATTTTGTATGACAAGTTTCTTTGAAAATGAATTGGTTACTTTTCATGGATACTTTCATTGTATAACGTTTTATTTTGATAGGAGTAAAGGAAGAAAATAGCCCCATTGGGGTGTATTGATGTCTCATTGGCACACATCTCGGATTGATGAGAATTAAACATATTTCCTCAACTAGGATTTCTTAGGACTTTTAGTATGTTGTTCTGGACACCTTATAGAAATGATCTATGCTGAAAAAAATTTATTTTACAATTAGTTCTATTTTTGGCTCCAAAATGAGTTACTTTGCCTGGACTACTGGTGCTGGAGAACAACAGCCGCCCTTCACTGTAAAGGTCTTTGCTCCAGTCGGATATCAGATCTGACACAAATCTGGATATGAACAGCTGTGATACTCAATATGGACAGTTAATAATTTAGATCAGATTCCAAAGGTTTCAGTGTAAACATGATCTCTGTACGGTTTCCCTCTTTCCCTCGGGATCTCCTCTCTCCTGCACGAGTCTTTCCCCGTATTTCTGTCTCTCTTTACTTGACATTTCTGCCTCAAACAGACAAAAAAAATGCATATTTTAATATGAAAAGCATGGCAAACATGGTGAAACATGGTAAAATAAAGTATGAAATCGAAAAGGAATTCAATATTGTATGGGTGATTTAATGGTCACCATGAAATTCATTAAATATGTTTTGAACATTTATTTATCATTAAAAAAGATGAATGTAATATTGCGTGACAAATATATCATACAGTGTCATATGACGTTTTGTTCAGTTAAGCTATTCTCTTGGTTAACTAAAAACATCTAGCTTACACTTAGCATGTAAATTGCCACATGGCAGCAATGATTTTTTCAGGATTGAGAAAAATTTAAAATAAAAAAAAGTGTTTTATTTTTCTGTAAATAATGATTGCACATTTTCTATAGCCCCTAAAAAAGGTGTAAAACTGCAGTTGATGAGGATGAGGCGTCACACTGATGAGGAAGAGGAGGATATAGTGACTGTGAAGATGAAGATCATAACTTGATATGATGGTTTGGTAATAATTGTGCTCCTCTATGGTTGTTGCCTGAGAGCAACATATGAAATGTTACTTTATGTTTTACATTAAAAACTGAATAAATGTTTTTAAGTGTCTGGTTAAAGAAATTGAGGTTTTCAATAAATATATACTTTCTAACTGAAAATGTCAAATGTTTAAATTTATCCATTGTGATCCAATGTTGCAACAAACTAAAACACTAAATAGATGAAATGTTTAGATTGATAGTGTCCAATTGTATGCAGGAAAAAATATGTTTCCTCATTGATATATTGTGTACCATAGAGGATTAATATTAGAAGATATGGGTTCCTTGGTTTTCACTTAAAGGCATTAGTATCCACAACCAAACGAGTACAGCAGGCCTACGGTTATTAACACAGAAAAGCGCTCTCTATCAGACGGAATGAGTGGCTCTTAAAAGAGCCGTTGGTCGTCAGTGAGGGACCAGAGCGCTATTTGGCCTTGGCGGGCTTCTCGGTCTTCTTGGGGAGTAGCACGGCCTGGATGTTGGGCAACACGCCGCCCTGAGCGATGGTCACTCCGCCCAGAAGCTTGTTCAGCTCCTCGTCATTGCGCACCGCCAACTGCAGGTGCCGGGGGATGATGCGGGTCTTCTTGTTGTCCCGAGCGGCGTTTCCAGCCAGTTCCAGGATCTCCGCGGTCAGATACTCGAGCACAGCCGCCAGATACACAGGAGCTCCGGCACCGACGCGCTCAGCGTAGTTGCCTTTGCGGAGAAGCCTGTGGACACGGCCGACAGGGAACTGCAGCCCTGCCCTGGACGAGCGAGTCTTGGCCTTCGCTCGGGCTTTGCCGCCGGTTTTGCCTCTACCGCTCATTTTATAGATCAGTTTCTACAACCTTCACAGTGGAAGTGAACAGAATGAAGAGCAGCGTTTCCACACACTGTCTTTAAACGAGAGCGCCAGTCGCTCATTGGCTTAGAGTCTGTTAACATTTCAACCAATCACTGAACTTCCCTCCAAAGCCCAACCCCCTTTCTGGCGGGAATATTTATGCACGACTATTTGTGACGGTAAAGACCGTGCAGGACTGGCTGGTTTTAAGAACAACTAACTAATCATCACCCTGTCAAAACTGTGATAAGTGCGGGAATTTAGAAACAGTGCAGCATTTTCATTTTCTTTTTCATACGAATGGGAGAGACAACAGTTAATTCAAGAGCTACAATGGATGGGAGTTGATTCAATTTCAATTTCAATCAAAGTATTGTTAGGAAATGGTTCAAGACAATCAAGAATTCACGAATTAATATTTAAATATTTAAATAAAACTGGAATAATAAATAAAAAAAAATTTCTTCCAAAGCCAAGTATACTCCACACTCCAGATCAGTAGGTGGCGGGAACGCACCATTTATGTTGGTCTGTCAATCCGCCATTAAACACCAGAAGAAGAAGATCACCCAGTCAGGTTAGGGTTAGAGGTAGGGGGTTTTACAGTCTATGCTTGAAAATAGTTGGCAACACTGGGTGAACACACAAGCGAGGATAACAGGGAAAATGGCAGATCATGGAAACAAATGCTATGTTCCAGGCTGTGCAGGGGATGTGAGGACTTTACATACCCTTCCCACAGAAAAGAAATGTCAACAGTTGTGGTTGATGTTTATCTATAATCGGATACCGCAACAGTTTAATGCGAAGTTGTTAGTTTGCTCTGCCCATTTCACCACGGACTTATTTTCTAACCTGGGACAATATCAAGCAGGCTTCTCTCAGCGTCTCATACTGAAGAAGGGGGCAGTTCCAACTATCTTCCCGCAAGCGGTAACTAGTGATTTTATTATCGATAATTTACACTTGTGTTATCTAGATCCAGCGCAAGATCCTAGTACAGTAACAATAGCAAACTCCAAGTAACGAGCATACATAACTAAATAGTATGACATTACGCTGAGATTAATATTTCTTGCCTGTGTTGTCATATAAATCTACAAAATAATACTGTATACCTATGTAAATTCCCTTTTGTCAAATAATTTTACTTTCGTCTATTTCATCAACAACTACGTTAGTTTAGTTGCTCACAGATAATGTTAGCTCACTCGATCCTTCTAGCTAACGTCACATTCTCCACCACATAAGATGACGCTATATTGATTTGACAAGACATCTAACGTTAGTCCATTTGTTAAAATGTTTTAATTTTTGAAAAGTGACGTATGGTTATTTCGCACGCTTGTGTATCAGAGTGCACCACAGCGCATGCGCACTAATGATGTCGCCTGCCAAACAGAGGATCCTGGCGTCCTGTGTAAGGGAACACAGTCTTTGAACACAATGAGCTCCCACCTTCAAAGCAAAGGTAATGTTACTTATCATTAAGTGCATATGTGCTGGATTATAAGGACAGATTAACGGTGTACTATTATTCAATGCCAGCTTGTTTAACTCAGTAAGTCAGCTGCTATTTGCAGTTCTATTCATAATCATCAAGATCCTTCTGCGCTAATGTACAGAAAAGATGACTTGTGCCCCGCTATTGAAATCTTGCATGGGTTACCATTTATTCCCCTTACTAATTATATATATTTTTTACTGGTAGGCACACAGGTGACAGTGTCCTCTCAAACTGTGGCGGTAGGCACCACAACTACTGAAATGTCATGGGCCGCAATAGATCCATTTACATCAACACCATTGAAGGCTTCAAGGCCTGCCAAAAGACCCCGTGTTGAATTTGAAGAGGAAATATTCCCCATTTCCGAGACTGATCCACAAGCACGGTCTGTTACAGCCGAGACAAAATCATCACACGTTTTGTAAGTTATATATCCGTAACAAATCAGCAATTAATACACAAACTGTGATTTTCACTAACAAGCACAATGTATTTTTTTCTTTCAGTGCCACATCAATGCCATTCCACAAGGATGCAAAGTACATTGTTTTTGAAAAGTGTCTCCTCAGCCTGTTCGAGAGTTGTCCTGTTTGCACCAGGGCTTGTAATGTCTGCCCACGCAGAAGAGGGACGTTTATAGCCATCGACCAGCTGTGCGCTCGCTGTGGGTTCTCCCGACAGTGGAGGAGCCAGCCTGTGGTCGGCAGCACCCCCGTGGGCGACCTCCAGTTCTCCGCCGCCGTCTATTTCAGCGGAGCTTCCTTCCTGAAGATGCAAAAGGTAGTGTGTCATTTGTACCCCCCAAATAAGCCAACACTAGACAGGACAACTAATTCGTTTTTTAAAAGGTGTTCAGGGCGATGTACCTGAAAACACATACATATGATGCTTTTAGAAGACACGCCAGGACATACCTTGAGCCTGCTATCATATACAAGTGGACTGAGGAGCAGAATCTGCAACGGCACGGCCTGAGCCAGAGCAAGAACGTCATCCTCGCTGGTGACATGCGAGCAGACTCGCCAGGTGCACGTTTTAATTCAGTTTCTCTTTCTATGTAAACAACTATGCATTGCACAAGTAATTGTAAATATTAAGATTACGTGTTTCTGTCTTCTAAATACCTCTGCATTATTTAAAAATGATTAGTGACTTTTTTTTTATTTTTATTGCAGGACATTCGGCAAAATATGGGAGCTACACTATGATGGACTTGCAGACCAACAACATAATAGACATACAGCTGGTGCAGGTACTTCAACTGCAGACTACGGCTAATGTACTCTTGTTATGTATAACTACGTAAAACTTGCAATTATACTGTTTTTAAATGTCATGTAAGCATTTGACACCTTTGTCTTTAGTATCATTTTTTTTAACAAATCTGTGCATATTTCAGAGATCAAATACAGCATACATAACATACACAGCAATTTTTACGTAGAGAAGAAGAGTCATATATTTCATGCACACTTCTTACTAAATATGTAATTTATGGAGATATTGCATATGCTTGTGTGTTTCTGCTAAGAGCAGCGAGGTAGGGGGACGCCGCCACATGGAGAAGGAGGGCCTTCGAAGAAGCTTGGACCTCCTGGAGGAAAGCGGTGTAAAGTTGGACTGCATTGTTACTGACCGTCAGCCTCAGATACTAAAGTTTTTAAAGGATCGTAAAATTAACCACTATTATGACGTCTGGCACATGGTGAAAGGTAATGCTTGCGTCTTTGAAAGAAAATACATTTCAAATATTCATGGTATTAGTAGCTATCCATATTTCTGAAAAAGCTTACTGCTTAAAATAAATAAAAAAATCTGATATGTTTTGCCTGTAAATTTGACTTCATCAGGCTTGTCAAAGAAGGTGAAGAACATTTCCAGAGAGAAGGACTGTAGTTTGGTGAAGAAGTGGCATAAGAGCATCACCAACCACCTGTACTGGTCCGCCAGCGGCGCTGATTCGGGACCTGAGAGGGTAGCCAAATGGACCTCTATCATGAACCACATTCAAGACATTCACACACATTCTGACCCAGCGTTCCCTCGCTGTCAACATGAACAAAGGGTGTCTAAGGACCATAGCAAGTGGTTTCATCCAGGTGTGGAACCTCAATGTGTTATTTCCCAAGTAAACCGTAAAAAGCATGTCATGTTAATCCTACAATATTCATGTGTTTTATAAATAACATCACACTGATTTCCCCCAAGGTTCAACAGCACTGAATAAGCTTCATAGGGTCCTGATGAACAAGAGAGTTCTTTCAGATGTAGAGAAGCTGAGTCCACATTACCAGACATCAACTGTGGAGTCATTTCACAAAGTCATCTCGCACTTTGCACCGAAACATGTAGTCCTCCCCTTCATTGGGAGGCTATGCAGGTTTGTCTTCTCCCTCACGACTCGAAGATAGGTCAGACACAACACATAAACAGTTATGTTTGAAAGGGGGCATAATATTGTTTTCTGTCTAGGCAAACCAAATGCAGTGTAGTGCCTTTCAATTAGAGATTACAGTTTACAGAATGTTATAGATTTACTGTATTAGGATAAGTATATAAGTGTTCATTTTAATGTTTTCATAGTTGATTTATTCACTATGCCATTATGAACAATTTTTGTGTTTGTTTGTCTTATCCTTTAGGCTGTACCTTGCAGCGATGCACTTCAATGAGAATGCTTTCCGGCCACAAGTGACGACATCTAAAGGGAAACTTGTGTACAAGCCTCTCTTTCCAAAGCCCAAACAGGGAGGACACGCGGTCAAACCAGAGCCAACATTTTGTAAGCTTTTCCAAAAAAAACATTTATTTTAAACAATACTTACAAATGAGCAAATAAAATGAATATTCAAATAAATAAAAAATAACTTATTATACGTTACAGGTTATGTTATCAACTTGATGAATACTGTTTTTGAAGAGGTTGTCCGTGATCCCCTGCCGTATCTGGATGGCTTACAGCAGATTCCTGTGCCTCCGGACCGCTCTTCTAGGCATGACAGACCCTCCATGGGAGACGCCGTTGCTCGGCGTGTGTCACGCTTCAGTCAAGGGGGGTCTGAAGCCAGCATGCATCCGGAAGCATCGGGACACGGATGACCACAGTACACTTCGACCAAGGAAACGCCAGCCCCAGCTGACTGTAGGACAAGTGTCTGCACTGCCTGCAGAGAGACAAACATTGTGTGTTTTAGTATTTATTTTGTTCACAGGTCATTATGGGTCATGTATGTACGCTGCTGAGACACAATAAAAGTGTCACATCAATAAGTATCTGTCATTATTGCATGTTTCTTCTTTTATAACATACACACACACACACACACACACACATATATATATATATATATTATTGAGGCACACAGGTTCAAGGCCAGGATGGTCTGTCATGCATGATATTGTATTAGGCACTTGTCTCATTCTTCTTGTGACCTGCAAAAGAAAAAAATCATAATGGCACTGTTATTTACAGTAATCTTTCATACTTTGGAAGTAGCAGAAAGCACACACATACACTGTAAAAAATGATTTTTTGGTAAGGTAAATACTACTGAAAAAAAAACAATGTAATTTACAAGAAAAAGTTAGTTCAGGCAAGAATTTAAAAAAAAAACTAAGTAAATTCCATATCAGTACTTAATTCAAGCGAGTAGAAATGAAAGCGTAAATATCAAATAAAATTAAGTAAAAATTACTCAACTTTTCTGAAACTGGGGTTCCCATCATGCACTGGACCTTGAATAATTAATGAGGTTAATTTTTCACTGGTTTCCAGCTGTATTTACACTGTTTTATCATTGCTTTTGTTGTTGGGATTAGTAACGTGACATTTCGAGTAAATTTTCTGCTCAAAATGACACATTCAAACACAAAAACGATCCATCAAATGTTACCGTCATTGTGTATTGTCTACCAAGTATTGAGTTCTTTGCATTCACATCATGTTTAACATCTAACACGAAGAAGTGACAATTACTTAGATGCTCTAAATAAAACGAATCGGTTACCTAACGTACCCTCGGTTTTCTCTAGATGAGGGAATGAGTATTGCGTAACGGAAAAGATTAATCTTTTCTGAGAAATTGAAGCCAAAAATTATCCTATAATTTTGTATCCGTTGTCAATGCAGTTCAGCTGCAGCAGACCATGAGCGGGCTAGCTAGCAGCTCATTGGCTCGCTCACAGAGAACTGCTTAAGCCTATGAGGAGACGCAGATGAACTCTCGACCAATGAGAGTCTGACATGCTCTCATTGCGTCAGAGCCCGCCGAAACGGGCGTGGTCGGAGAGTATATCTTGGCGTCCCAGGCTGTCAACTCTGGTTTTCATGAATGAAGCGAGAACGCTAGTAGCACAAGCATGGCCAGAAACGCAATACTCATTCCCTCATCTAGAGAGAACCGAGGTTACGTTAGGTAACCGATTCGTTCTCTTACGAGAGGTTCTCTCGTATTGCGTAAGCTAGCTTACGCTACGGGAACACCTGGTCAACGCCGTGCGTGCTAAGCATCCACTACGAGTCCCAATGGAGACCCCGCTGAGCACTTATGAGTGGGAGTAAATATATGTACATGTGACAAAGGCCAGCAGAGCGGGCCGGTGATTGTGTCGTACATAAGCTCCCTATAGTGCAGCTCAACCAGAAGAGCTGTAACATACTAGACTGCTAGTAGTTTAGCCTGCAAGGCAGGAACTTCCAGGTTGTAAAATCTGACAAAGGTGGAGGGGGAAGCCCATCCCGCTGCCACACAAATGTCGTGAATGGAAATTCCGCTGGACCATGCCCACGATGAGGCCATGCCTCTAGTGGAATGAGCCCTGATGCCCAGAGGACATGGCAGGTCTTTTGATGCGTATGCGGCTGCAATGGCATCAACTATCCATCTTGATAGAGTCTGTTTCAAGGCGGCCAACCCTTTGGTGCGCCCACCGAACGAAACGAAAAGCTGCTCGGATCGTCTGACCGGAGCAGTGCGAGTAGTGTATAATCTCAGGGCCCTGACCGGACACAGGAGATTAGCGTCAGATTCACTATCGGATGCAGGCAGAGCCGATAGGGAAATAACTTGTGCCCTGAACGGGGTACCAATCGCTTTTGGGACATAACCATGTCTAGGTTTGAGAACGACTAAGGAGTCATTGGGCCCAAACTCGAGACAGGAAGCGCTAGTGGACAGCGCGTGAAGGTCTCCCACACGTTTTACTGACGCGAGCGCGAGCAGAAAAACGTCTTTGAGCGAAAGGTATTTGAGGTCCACGGTGTTTAACGGTTCGAATGGGGGGGCTTTCATAGCTTCGGGAACTATGGAAAGGTCCCAAATCGGCACCGAAGGGGGGCGTGGGGGGTTCATCCTTCTAGCTCCCCTGAGGAAGCGGATGACCAAGTCGTTTTTGCCCAGTGACTGGCCGCGCCGAGGTTCAACAAGCGCTGCGACGGCTGCCACATACACCTTGAGAGTGGACGGGGACCTGCCCTTGTCCAACATCTCCTGGAGAAAAACTTGCAAGGAAGGAACCTCGCATGACCGTGGGTCCAAATTTCTGTCGATGCACCATTTAGAGAACACAGAGCATTTAGACGCATAGAGAGACGCATGATCGTGTTTAACACTCCCTCTGGCAAAGCAACGGGTAGTCGTTGATCACCCACGCATGTAGCGCCCAGCGCTCTGGGTGGGGATGCTAGATCGTGCCGCGAGCTTGGGAGAGGAGATCTGCTCTGACTGGGATGGGCCACGGGGCTGTCTGTGACAGCTGAGTGAGCTCCGGGAACCAAGTCTGACCCTCCCAACGCGGGGCTATGAGGAGCACCGAGTGGCGTGTTTCCCTGATTCTCTGAAGCACCTATGGTAGCAGAGAAACCGGAGGGAAAGCATAAAGCGAGCGGCTGGGCCAGGTCTGGGCTAGCGCGTCCACGCTCTTTGTGAAAAATATTGGGCAGTGGGTGTTCTCCTCTGAGACGAAGAGGTCCACCTCTGCTCTGCCGAATATCCGCCACAGCTTTTGAACTGTAAGAGTGTGCAGGGACCATTCCCCGGGGGGAATGGGGTTCCTGGACAGACTGTCTGGACCGTCGTTCAGATGGCCCGGCACGTGCATCGCTCTGAGCGAGAGCAGGTGACACTGAGACCAAACTAAGATGCGTTCTGTCAGCCGGAAGAGATTCCTGGATCTGACTCCGCCCTGACGGTTTAGATAGGAGACCACGGCCATATTGTCCGAACGGATCAGCACGTGGTGGCCGTGAATGCGCAGGAGAAAACGCGTGAGCGCGTTCTCGACCGCCAACATCTCCAAACAGTTTATGTGGAGGAGACTCTCTTGAGCTGACCAGGGGCCAAGCCGGTGAGCCCTCGTAGACCGCACCCCAACCCGTGTTGGATGCGTCTGTCGAGATGACTTTTCGGCGAGAAAGGGTCCCCATGGAAACGCCCCGCTGAAACCATTCTGCCACAGTCCATGGCTGCAGAGCTGTGATACAGGTCTGCGTTACCTTTATCAGCTGGCGGCCCGTGGTCCACGCACGGTGAGACACACGGCTCTTCAACCAGAACTGAAGCGGGCGCATGCGCAGGAACCCCAGCTGGAGCACCGCGGAGGCTGAGGCCATGTAACCCAACGCCTTCTGAAAAGTTTTCAGAGGTGTGAGTCTGTTCATTTGAAAAGATGCGGCGAGACGCTGAACACGGCGCGCGCGCTGTGTTGACAGACGAGCCGTCATCGTGACCGAGTCTAGCTCTATACCCAAGAAGGAGATAGTCTGACTGGGATGTAGTGCGCTCTTTGTCCAGTTGACAGAGAGGCCCAAAGCTTTCAGATGGTCGAGGAGAACTGTACGATGAGACAGTAGCTCTCTCTGTGATTGTGCCAAAATCAGCCAGTCGTCCAAATAGTTCAGTATTCGCAGCCCCTGACTCCGGAGGGGGGCGAGCGCCGCATCCATGCACTTCGTGAACGTACGGGGTGCTAAGGATAGGCCAAACGGAAGGACGGTGTATTGATAAACCTGGCCTTCGAAGGCGAAGCGTAAGAATGGCCTGTGAAGGGGATTTATCTGAATCTGAAAGTAAGCATCTTTCAGATCTAGTGAAATGAACCAGTCCCCCTGGCGCACGTGCGCGAGGAGTTTTCTGATCGTGAGCATTTTACTGGTCTCTTCATGAGAACTTTGTTCAGAAATCTGAGGTCTAAGATTGGTCTGAGGCCGCCGTCTTTCTTGGGAACAAGAAAATCACGGCCGTAAAACCCCGACTCGCTCATAGACAGAGGAACTCTCTCTATAGCCCTTTTGCACAATAGTTTTGCTATCTCTGAACGGAGCAGCGTCACTGCTTCTGGGTTCACAGTAGTTTCTAGCCGCGCTCGAAAACGTGGAGGGCGACGGTGAAACTGTAAGCGATAGCCTAGCCTTATTGTGTTTAGCACCCACTGGGAAATTCCCGGAATAGCTTCCCACGCTTTGAAGCGTAACGCCAATTGGTGAATGGCTACATGGTCCCCGTCGTTGCACATAGCGGGCTGCGTGAGCGCGCTCATATTGTTTATGACAGTGGGACTTACACTCAGAGAGGAGTTTATGGGCCGTGTAACAGAGTGAGCAGAGGGGGTACGCGCACACGGGCTCGTGGGCGCGCTCATGCACTCTGAAACTCGAGCGGGTTGGAACCGCTTTATGAGAGTGGACTCTGTGTGAGACACGGGGACTGAAGTGCTTTTGTGTATGAGTGAACACAGTGTTGTGGGCACATTTTCTACACAAGAGGCTTTTATGCTCTTTTTGAGATTTCTCTGGGTCGCCGTGAAAACGGCGTTTTCGCTCATGCAAGTGGGAAGGGAGACCGGCTTGGTAATGGCGGTGTACACTGCTGTAGTAGCCGCGTGAGCGGGGACTAACAGAGGGCGAAACTTTGACGGCGGTCCGGCCGTGGCGGGAGAGCGCCGTCTTTTTCTCAGCTGTGCTAGGCAGACTTCGAGTGATCAGGTTTCAGCGCGATCCGAGGCCGAGGCCCCCGGGGAGGCGGCGGTCTGTGGCGGCTGTCAGAGCGAGAACGAGGGCGGCCGCCCTGGCGTCGCTGAGAAGTCTGACTGTGTTGAGCTGGGCGCTGGGGTGGGGCTCGTGCAGGAGGCTGGTCACGTGAGCGGCCTGCAGAGGAGCTAGCGTGACGAGGCAGAAAGAGATTCATGGCCTGGGAGGCTTTCTGCACTTCGGAGAAACGGTCGACGATACCCGTGACAGCAGATCCGAAGAGGCCGGATGGAGAGAGCGGGGCGTTGAGAAAGGCGGCGCGCTCAGAATCTCCCATGTCGGCGAGTGTGAGCCAAAGATGTCTTTCAGACACACAAATGGGGGCCATGCATTTCCCCAGGCTTGAGCAGCAGATTTTGTAGCGCGAAGGGCAATGTCCGTGGCGCTCCTTAAATCCGCGACTGATGGGGGATTTTTTCCGCTCTCGTCCCATTCCGCGTGCAGTTCAGGCAGGAAGGGCGCGGCCCGTTTAGTGATGGGAGTCGAGCGCTGGCGGAAGTAGCTGCCGTCCATACGGTTGATGGTCTGCTCGGGGGGAGGGGACCAATCGAGTCCAAGGTGTTCGACGGCCTGTGAGAGGAGGCGCACTAATTCCTCCTCGATTCCAGCGCGGGTCCCAGAGGATTCTCGGGCCGAGGAGGCGTGAAAACTGGACCATTCCTCACTGTCTGAAGCGAGAAGCGAACAGGTTTCCTTGATGTCCGCGGCGTCATCGGAGGTTACAGAGCGGCCACTCGGCGGCAACTGTACGTCCGGAAGCGGCGGAGAAGGAGAGCGGGAGGCGACAGGCTCCGGCGAGATGAACGCTTCTAGCTGGGGTTCCGGCGGCCTCTGAGAGCGGCGTTTCTTCTTACGCGGCGAAGTCAGAGGCGGTGCGGAAGCAACTTTAGTGGCCTGAAGTCGAGCCCGCAGGGTCGACAACGGCATCTCCTCGCAGAGATCGCAGCCGCCATCGGCAAGGGCGAGCTCGGCGTGCTCCAATCCGAGGCAGAGAGCGCAGATGACGTGGCGGTCTCCAGTCTCGAGGGGAGCGCGGCAAGAACCGCAGGAGGATTTACGAGACATCTTTAAAAAGACGCTTGGCTCTTTTAGAAACAATATAATATAGGAAGCTTTCGTAAAAAGGATACAAATCCGTCAGATGGCGCTAGCTCGCAGAACTCACAGTTCTCTGTGAGCGAGCCAATGAGCTGCTAGCTAGCCCGCCCATGGTCTGCTGCAGCTGAACTGCGTTGACAATGGATACAAAATTATAGGATAATTTTTGGCTTCAATTTCTCAGAAAAGATGAATCTTTCCCGTAGCGTAAGCTAGCTTACGCAATACGAGAGAACCTCTCGTAAGAGAACACATACTATAAATGACTGGTATAAATCAGTAAATTTGTTTGAGTGAAATGTAATGGAAAGGAAATATCAACTAAATCGATATTAATCAACCATCTACTAGCCAAGTTAAAATTACTTATTTTATTTGTTATTTTCACTTAACTAGGTTAAGTAAAGTTTATTTAATTCCATATTCCAAGTATATTTAACTTAAATATGTCTAATTAAAGCTACTGATAAATATGTTTAGGTTTTTACTTGGCAAATCTTTGGAAATTTACTAGCATTTTCTGAGTGGAAAAAGTTGCCTAGCTTTTTTCAAGTAAATCCTACTCCAAATGTTTTTCAGTGTAGATTGAATACATTTATATCCAGTGTTCTTATGAAATACCAGTGGTATTTCCCTGTAACATATATTTTCTCTCTCGAGGGCCATGCGTGCACAAGTACACCTGTAAAATAATACTAACCTTTTAATGTCGTGATGAACGGTTAAATGCGTGTTTAATGAGTTAAAACTGTGTGATCAGGCGTGTATATCTATCGTGATGATGTTCGTGTTTCAAGCGGCCCAAAACAACATCTGTACCAAAGCAGATCTGAACACAGAGACGCCTCAGACTTTCACACACTTTACAGTAAAAAACAATGTTGTAGCATCAAGGAATATCTAATAAGTCATATCACATACATTTTCCAAGTATTGTTTTTAGATTGGGAGGAAATTCTGATTAATCATCTGTCCACTAAATCGGAGATCGTGCATGATCTATATTTCAGCTACAGCTCATATTACTGTGACTGTATTTTTAAAATTCCTTTCTGACTGTAAATAAATGTATTTGTGTTATTAGAATGTAATTGCATTCACATCAAGAAAGTAATGCGGTTGAATGCATAATGTACGTTACAAGTAATGTATGTTACTTGTAATGCATTACAAAAAAGTAATCTGATTACTCAATGCACGTTACTTGTCATGCGGTATATAACCTTTCATAACAATATTTTTTTGTATATATTTTAAAGTTTTCATGATTTTATATAATTTTATTGATTGGTTTGTTAAATACACACACTATTACTGTGTTATTACTGTATTATGTTTAATTCAGAATCTCTTCAGTTAAAGCCAAAAGGCATACTGTGCACTCAAGTGGACATCTGAAAGTCTCTTTCAAAATGTGTTTAAAAAAATCATTACCCTAAGAGCAATAAAACCAGAAAAAAAATCCTGACTGAGGTTATCATAGACTTTAAAGAATAGACTTTATTAATTAGCTCATAAAGACTCATAATGTATCAAGACTTTAAGCATCTTTTCATTCTCTTTACCCAACAGATGATACCTACAATATATTTGTATTATACAATCTTATCTATTTTCTAATGATAAAATGTGGTTTACAAAAAGAAAATTAGATAAGAGTGGTACCAAAGTTAGCAGAAGTGAAAATGGAGTAAACGAAAAAAATATCATCGTATTAAAACATGCTTTTATTTTCTGTTTACTGTTTACTGTTTCATAGATCAATAAAAAAACTCAGAGGTTTTTAAAGGGAGTGTGACCGTTATTGGTCTCTTTCGTCCAAGCTCCCTCCATGAGTTTATAAGATGTTTTAATTAAACGATGGTGCATAGTATTTGACTAGACCGCTTATTTTCCCAAACTACTACTAATAAAAAGAGCGGGAAATGAAACAAAGGAAACTGTCTTTCAAACATTTAACCGTCTATCATTTAACCGCCTGTGATTGGCCCTCGATCCACTCGCGATGCTTTGAGTTGTCCAATGAAACACGAGTTTACGGGTTCGGCCAATGAAAACAGGCCATCAGAAGAACCCCGTGTTACCTGCTAAATTAGCATAGTGCAGTGAATAAAAGCCTCAGTGTCACTCCTGAGTTCACACTGACTCGTCAGCTCTGCGATCAACTCATCATGCCTGAACCAGCCAAGCCCGCGCCTAAGAAAGGCTCCAAGAAGGCCGTCACAAAGAGCGCCGCGAAGGGCGGCAAGAAGCGCAGAAAGTCCAGGAAGGAGAGCTACGCCATCTACGTCTACAAAGTGCTGAAGCAGGTTCATCCTGATACCGGCATCTCCTCCAAGGCGATGGGCATCATGAACTCTTTCGTCAACGACATCTTCGAGCGCATCGCCGGTGAGGCGTCTCGTCTCGCTCACTACAACAAGCGCTCCACCATCACGTCGAGAGAGATCCAGACCGCCGTCCGTCTGCTGCTGCCCGGAGAACTGGCCAAACACGCCGTGTCTGAGGGCACCAAGGCCGTCACCAAGTATACCAGCTCCAAGTAGAGGCCGGAGCCGCTCACACAAAGGCTCTTTTAAGAGCCACACACACTGTCCTGGAAAGAGCTGATGATGGTTATAGAATCTAATGAAAATCTCCTCTTATAAACTTAAAATGTTAAGTGTTCAATAGTTTAGAGTAATTTTGTTTTTACGAAACCATCTTATGATTGTTGCTTGATTACATGACTAGCCCAAAGTGACCAGTTTTGTGAAAAATGAAACTAGTTTAAGAACGCTTTATAGATTATTTATTGGTTGGTTGGATTATTGAATTAAGAAAAATAAGTGTAAATTTAAACCAGATTAAATACTCATTTTATGTGTATATATAAATAACATTTAGTATATCGTAAAATTTGGGTTTCATATATTTATTCAAACAAAATCCCGCCATCCAGCATCTCATCCATTCCTCTTTCATCATATCATTTTCACCAAAAATGTGTTTTAGGTGGACAGATCAATATAGTACAAAGAACATAAAAAATGTAGGATGTTGGAAAATGACGTCTCTTCTGTTCACCAGATGCTTTTTAATCTTCGCTATTGCTTCAATGCAAATGAACAAGCGCGCCGTTATTAGTTGTGTCGTGTTAGTGACGTGTGTGTTTAAGTAAGCAGATATGAGCAGATTCTGCGATGCGCTGTATTTAATATATCATGACTCACGAGTACGCGCTAAATCTGTGCAGATTTGTCTTACACATAAATTAAGTTCAAACTAGTTTAAAAATAATAAAATCATAAATGGACTGTTGGCCCTGGATCCAATTTATTATTATCTGTTTTAGTTCAAATTAACAGCTGGCATAACGCATACTACATTATTTAGCATGTACATTTATTAAACAATATTTTATTTGTCACTGGCATTACATACTGGCATCATTGTTCATAGAACAACAAATATTGTTGACTGATTCGACACTTGGGTTGAAGATTCACATGCAGCTTTATTGGGGTAATCCATATAACGAGCAAAGACTCAAATACACAGGCAAACAATTCAAATAAAAAACAGGGCAGAAAACTCAGAAAACTGCAGAAAATCAAAACACCAAGACCCAAGAAAACACTCAGGAATGCTGTGTAACAACATACAAGACTTCTTCCATCTTCTTCTTATTCTTATTACTTGGATTATTATTGTCTATTATCTATTATTGGCGGTTACAACATTCAAGACTTTGAAACACAGAGTTTAAACAGGCCCGGTTAAACGAGATAATAACACACAGGTGGAAGAGATCAACCAATAATGCGTCTATAGGGATGGGTGTTGAACTGAAGCTCATGAAGGGAAAGCGAGCGAGTCTGCGCATCCAGCTTGATTACATTAAATTGTTGACGTTAACATTAATGCAGATAAATATAAGTACTTTCCTTAAATTTTAAAACAAAATGTTTAAAGACTCTTAGATCATATAATTGATAAGATGAGGCTAACCCCGCAATCAACGCCACATTGTGGATGTTTTAAATGGTAAAAAGTTGCAGTTTTTGTCGTTTCCTCAGTCCCAGTTGTTTCTTTGTTAATCTTTTGCATAGTCCTAATGAAAGGTCAGTATTTTAAACATTATTTATAATACGAGATGCATACACTTTATATATCACTGTAAAATAAATGTGTGCTACTTCAATTATTTTAGCAAATATTGTAAATGTCATGGACTCTACCTGAATAAATCGTATAATATTACCTAAATTATTTAGTCTGACACAATGAATTTAATATGTTTAGTGAAACTTGCTTTTTTTTGTTTTAAGTTGAGTCAAAATTGTGTGAACTCGAGTAAATGGAAATAACCTGTTCATATTTGACTTTTATTGTATAATTAAAAAGACTGTATGCCAGCACTGCAACAAACTTGTTCCTGCTCTATGATTATAGCTAGATAGATATTTCTCAATGATCAAAGCAACACGCATTGGAATATCAACATGTGCAGTTATTCACAACCTCACCATAAGCCCTACTCTTCTGCACAGCTATGACCAAAACTACAACATAGAAACTTTCAAATGTCAAACATAACAGAACATTCAACATTAACAGATGTTTCCTTTACTTAAAAACATTAAATAACACTTAATTTAACAACGGTGTCTTTAAATAAAACCACATAATTGAACTAATTCTCTTAAAATAAAAGGAAGCCTTTTTTCTTAATTGTATCAGCTTAATCAGTTCCTCAATTAAAGCCTCAAAACTGTGTGTGTCCGTAAAACAAATTAGGAAAATGTATCTCTTGGTTTTATTAATGACATTTTCTCAATATTTTGTTCATGAATCTTCTCTTCAGCAGTTTCACACCGCAATGATGTCGAGACATCTGGAGTTCATCTGTAAGGAAAAACACATTCTGCTTTAATGCATCCAGTGTAAAATCCAATTTTATAATGTTCTCTGTACAATTATATATATTGAAATATGAATAAAAGTAATATGCCATTTAAAATGTTTGCCTTTTTCCCTCTTGCTGTGTTTTCTGTTTCTGGCCTTCTCTTATTCTCCCTTCTCTTGTTTTCTTGTGTTCCTCCGATCTTTCTCCTCACATTATTCCTCCTGAGATTCCCTATAGTCTTCTGTGTGTTTAAACTTCCCTGATTCTGAGCGTGTTTCAACCCAATTTTGTGACAATATTGTTTTCCAGCCTTTTTCATAATTCAGCACATCTGTCTGTTTAATGACGGATAAAACTGTAGGGTTATCTAATCAAACATTTATATTAAATTATGAATTTCCCTGCATCATAAAGTTTGCACAGTAAACTGTAACGGGAGTGCTGTAGATTCAGGCTCTAAATGACAGGAATATGTGACTATAAATGTGTGATTTATTACAGGACTTGTTTTGCTTTAGATTATGCCTTTGTTTTTCATTAGGCTGTCTATAATTTAGTCATTTTAAACTGTCTGTCTGCTTTATATCTGTGGACCAGCAAGCTTATATTGACCTACTTTTATATAATATAACATGTAGGCCTGTTTACTGCAGCTTTTTCGCACACAATGAAGGTCATAGAAAAATAAATATCATTTTTGTTTTTAATAAACTAAGAAATCTGACTGGCTTGTAATATTAGAAACGTTTATAGGGACAGTTTCTGAAAAGTGCATTAGTTCAACATTAGGCTTCAGTAATTGGGTAATTTGCATTATTAAGACAACATTAAAAGTGAATTGTTAGATCCTTAATACCTCGTGTCACTGATGTCGTCAAAATCTCAGTCCAGCCGAACAAAGCTGGAAACACTGTTGGTTTATGAATAAAATAACTATCATTGTTTGATCAGTTTCAATAGCAAAATTATTTCAATTTAATCACATCAATTACATCGAGAAGTTTCTCAGTTTTGGTTCAGAGTAAAAGAGAAATGTTTGGTTTCACATGTGAGGCACACAATATCCTCACTAATATAGTGAAACATGAGATTATGATTCTTATATTTTTTGTTGTTCTTGTGAAAAGAAATGGGGCTCTCATTACACAAAGATAAATATTGTCATGGGTCCGAAAACTAGTATTTATAGTCTGACTAAAACCCCAAAGTCTGTGCAAATATATCAAGCATATGATTTAAGAATTAGGTATGCATTAGTTAGAATGAGTAACATGTGCTTTATTATTTACATTCATTAATTTAGCAGATTATTGTATCCAAAGAGAATTATGAAGGATATACAAAATGCTAGAAATACAGTTTCAAACATTGTCCAGAAAAGTACAAGGTAGAACAAGGAGGGAAATAAGAAATAGAGATAAAAATAAGTTGTTTTTAAGTCACTTGCTTTAAATGAGAAACTAATTCAGAGCTTTAACACAATCATCATTCACAAGCCGAAAACTGAGAAATAAATGATTATTTACATTTTTATTTAAATGATATGATGTACATTAGCTTATGAAAACAAGTTAAAACATTAATACTGTGATCAGACGTATATATTTATGATGATGATGATTATTATAAGGCCAGAGCTAAGAGTCACAGTCAGATTCGGGATGATGTTCTTGTGCTTCAAGCGGCCCAAAACAACATCTGTATCAAAGCCTCCTCACGACCCTCACTGATGCTGATTTCATTAAAGTCTCTTTCAGACTGTTAGCTGAACACACAGAGGACGCCTTCAGACTTTTACACGCTTTTACAGTAAAACTTTCCATCAAATTTACACGCGGCTTTTCTCCGCGGCTGATCCTCGCCTTGGATTTGATCTGATTGAGTCGAAAGAAACAGCTCCTCCTCGCGTATTTTAGTCTCTAATGAAAGCCCAGAACCTCTGTTTGCTGTTCACTTTGTTTTGACTGCGAAAAACTATGTAATCGCTCCAGTTTTAGCTCAAATGTAAGAGAAGAAAACACAAGAGTCCGCGGCTCGTGAACGCGCACAGACACAGAGCGGGCGGGTTGAGTCTACGAGGTTCTCATGTGTGTTTTAAATGCGCAGCGCCGCGCGAGCGCTGATCAATCAGTGCTGAGAGCAGACCGTGTGTGAAACACTGCAGATCATCCGATCAGAGAGAGAGAAATGGCAGAAACCGCCCCCGCCCCGGCTGCTGCCGCCCCGGCCAAAGCGCCCAAGAAGAAGTCCGCTGCGAAAGCCAAGAAAGCTGGTCCCGGCGTCGGCGAGCTGATCGTCAAAGCGGTGTCCGCGTCGAAGGAGAGGAGCGGCGTGTCCCTCGCCGCGCTGAAGAAAGCGCTCGCTGCAAGCGGATACGACGTGGAGAAGAACAACTCCCGCGTCAAGATCGCCATCAAGAGCTTGGTGACTAAAGGCACCCTGGTGCAGGTCAAAGGAACAGGTGCCTCGGGCTCCTTCAAGCTCAACAAGCAGCAAGCCGAGAGCAAGAAGAAGCCCGCGGCCAAGAAAGCGGCTCCTAAAGCGAAGAAGCCCGCGGCCAAGAAACCCGCCGCTGCCAAGAAGCCCAAGAGCGCCGCGGCTAAGAAACCCGCAGCCGCCAAGAAATCGCCCAAGAAGGCCAAGAAACCCGCCGCCAAGCCCGTTAAGAAGGCGACGAAGAGCCCCAAGAAGGCGAAGAAGCCCGCAGCCGCTAAGAAAGCAGCCAAGAGCCCGAAAAAGGCCAAGGCGGCGAAACCGAAGGTGGCAAAGCCTCAAGCCGCCAAGCCTAAAAGGGGAGCTCCCAAGAAGAGATAAACATCTACTCTTCCCCCACAACGGCTCTTTTAAGAGCCACCCACCAACTCCGAGTAAAGAGCAGAACTCGTGTATTTTAATAATGTGTTTGTTTTGAAAGCAAATAGCCAAGATGTGACTTACAGCTTCTTGGACTGAACGAACAGAAAACACTTTAAGTATCTAAAATTAGTCACAAAGGTTTGAAAAACTTTAAAACCATTTTGTATGCATAAAAATGGCCAAAAGCTTATGAGGGTTCGTCAGTGATCACAGTGCAAATAAGAAATTGTATAACAGTACAGAATATACACATAACACTATACTGGAGAATTGTGACAAGCCAAGCAACAATACGCAGTGGTAAAACTCCAGTATTACAATAGGAACATAATTCTGTACAGTATCGGGTCAATGTGCTCAGAATATCAGAATCAAATCAAATCGCTTGATTGTCACACAACCATATACACAAGTGCAACAGTGGGTGATTCTTGGGTGCAGTTCCGAGCAACAGCAGTCATGACTTACAGCAAACATCAGATTTACACAATTTACATAATTTACAAATCTAATGTGCGCACAATTACTCACAGTACCATATAACAAAACAATAAATAATATGCAATATAGGTATTTATACATACAATAGATACACATACGATAAAAAATATATGTATGTAATATGTTGTGCTGTGTTGACAATTAGATTGTTTATGGTTATTAACATAAACTATACGTAACTATATGTAATATACAGTGTGTGAAAGATGTAACAGTTCCATTTAAAATCCATTTTTGTACCTATTTGAATTTTCGCCCACAAATATTTCAATGGTTTTATTTCTTCTGTCTGTCAAATACTTGTGCATAAATATTCCCGCCATGAAGGGGGTTGGGCTTTGGAGGGAAGTTCAGTGATTGGTTGAAATGTTAACAGACTCTAAGCCAATGAGCGACTGGCGCTCTCGGTTAAAGACAGTATGTGGAAGCGCTGCTCTTCATTCTGTTGACTTCCACTGTGAAGGCTGTAGAAACTGATCTATAAAATGAGTGGCAGAGGCAAAACCGGCGGCAAAACCCGAGCGAAGGCCAAGACTCGCTCGTCCAGGGCAGGGCTGCAGTTCCCCGTCGGCCGTGTCCACAGGCTCCTCCGCAAAGGCAACTACGCCGAGCGCGTCGGTGCCGGAGCTCCTGTGTATCTGGCGGCTGTGCTCGAGTATTTGACCGCGGAGATCCTGGAACTGGCTGGAAACGCCGCTCGGGACAACAAGAAGACCCGCATCATTCCCCGGCACCTGCAGCTGGCGGTGCGCAATGACGAGGAGCTGAACAAGCTTCTGGGCGGAGTGACCATCGCTCAGGGCGGCGTGTTGCCCAACATCCAGGCCGTGCTACTCCCCAAGAAGACCGAGAAGCCCGCCAAGGCCAAATAGCGCTCCGGTCCCTCACTGACGACCAACGGCTCTTTTAAGAGCCACTCATTCCGTCTGATAGAGAGCGCTTTTCTGTGTTAATAACCGTAGGCCTGCTATACTCGTTTGGTTGTGGAGACTAATGCCTTTAAGTGTAAACATTGGAACCCATATCTTTTAATATAAATCCTCTATGGTACACAATATATCAATGAGGAAACATTTTTTCCTGCATACAATTGGACACTATCAATCTAAACATTTCATCTATTTAGTGTTTTAGTTTGTTGCAACATTGGATCACAATGGATAAATTGAAACATTTGACATTTTCAGTTAGAAAGTATATATTTATTGAAAACCTCAATTTCTTTAACCAGACACTTAAAAACATTTATTCAGTTTTTAATGTAAAACATAAAGTAACATTTCATATGTTGCTCTCAGGCAACAACCATAGAGGAGCACAATTATTACCAAACCATCATATCAAGTTATGATCTTCATCTTCAGTCACTATATCCTCCTCTTCCTCATCAGTGTGACGCCTCATCCTCATCAACTGCAGTTTTACACCTTTTTTGGGGGCTATAGAAAATGTGCAATCATTATTTACAGAAAAATAAAACACTTTTTTTTTATTTTAAATTTTACTCAATCCTGAAAAAATCATTGCTGCCATGTGGCAATTTACATGCTAAGTGTAAGCTAGATGTTTTTAGTTAACCAAGAGAATAGCTTAACTGAACAAAACGTCATTTGACACTGTATGATATATTTGTCACGCAATATTACATTCATCTTTTTTTAATGATAAATAAATGTTCAAAACATATTTAATGAATTTCATGGTGACCATTAAATCACCCATACAATATTGAATTCCTTTTCGATTTCATACTTTATTTTACCATGTTTCACCATGTTTGCCATGCTTTTCATATTAAAATATGCATTTTTTTGTCTGTTTGAGACAGAAATGTCAAGTAAAGAGAGACAGAAATACGGGGAAAGACTCGTGCAGGAGAGAGGAGATCCCGAGGGAAAGAGGGAAACCGTACAGAGATCATGTTTACACTGAAACCTTTGGAATCTGATCTAAATTATTAACTGTCCATATTGAGTATCACAGCTGTTCATATCCAGATTTGTGTCAGATCTGATATCCGACTGGAGCAAAGACCTTTACAGTGAAGGGCGGCTGTTGTTCTCCAGCACCAGTAGTCCAGGCAAAGTAACTCATTTTGGAGCCAAAAATAGAACTAATTGTAAAATAATTTTTTTTCAGCATAGATCATTTCTATAAGGTGTCCAGAACAACATACTAAAAGTCCTAAGAAATCCTAGTTGAGGAAATATGTTTAATTCTCATCAATCCGAGATGTGTGCCAATGAGACATCAATACACCCCAATGGGGCTATTTTCTTCCTTTACTCCTATCAAAATAAACGTTATACAATGAAAGTATCCATGAAAAGTAACCAATTCATTTTCAAAGAAACTTGTCATACAAAATTGTATTATGCAAATGAGCTATACACTAATCGAATATGCTCAAAATACACCCAAATAGGCTTAATTTTTTCCTTTACTCCTACCACAATAAAACTTCACACAATGAAAGTCTACAAGAAAAGTACATCATTTTGTATTAGAAGTTTCTTTGAAAATGAATCTGAATATACAAATGAGCAATATACTAATCAAATATAAATACATTTTCCGTCTGGTGTTATTCACTAAAAAAGCTTGTAAAACATCAACCCTTTTGTGCACAGACAATTGACACACATCTTTTTTTTTCAGGACAAATTGAACTTTCAGCTTATTTGTGTTTCATTGATGTCACCTGAATGTAAAGGGACCACAAAGACAAATGAAAAAATAAATCGGAAATTGAATCACTCAAATATTTACTGAAATCACACACACAACTAAATAAAAGCTAAGCAATTTTCCGCAGGAAAACAGTTTGTTCAAGTCTTTGGAGTCCTGGAGCACAGGAATGAACATTATAAGTTGAACAGAACAAAAAATATTTACATTTTTCCAAAGGAAGTCCAGGCGTTTTGGGCCTCATGAAAATCACTGATGCCAAGCCTCAAAACAGTTCCTATCAGGAATCACACAGAGGGCCACATCACAGGCTTTGCATTTCCAGGGGGTGGCCTGTTTCACCTGCCTTGTCTGTTTGCAGTTCACACATTGCCTTCTACCATAGGAGGCCTTCTTGCTGGCTTCAGTTTGTTCTGATGTTTGGACGGGTACATGGTCACTTTGTTGCTGGGTGGGAGGAACAGCAACTGTAACACCACAGAGTTGGGCTGTCAGCTCCTCCAGAAAAGCCCTGTGGGTCATGGGCTGTTGCTGCTTCTCTGCACAAACTTCCTTGTGAAGTAAGTAACTGTTGGTCGCAGCAATGTCCAAAAAATGGAAAAACAGTGTCCGGTACCATCTCATAGTTTTATGGTGAACTGAGTAGTATTGAATGAGTTGATCAGAAAGATCAACACCTCCCATATTCTTGTTGTATTCAGTGACCGGGGTTGGGCATGGAATGGATGTGGTGTTCCAGCCTCCATCCTGAGTTCTTACCTTTCTCTGAACTGTGTTGCCAGAGAAGGCCGGGTGAATTGTGGAGCAGACAGAGACTTCCCGAGTGTCCATCCACTTTACAAACACCAGAGGGCCGTCCCGGATCCACCTGATGGTGCCCCTAGGATCCTTTTTGTTCATGGCATTTGTGGTTGTGCGGGGGCATCCTCGTCTGTTGTCCCTGTAGGTGCCACATGCTCCAAAGTTCATGCTGTACAGATCCATGAATAGCTTTGGACTTGTGTAGAAGTTGTCTACATACAAATTGTAGCCGGTCCCTAGGGATGATTTGTTCACGAGGGACATAACCGAGTCGTATGCCAGTCCTACACCAGAAGCAAACGCAGACTTCCCCGTGTATACAGCGAAGTCTAAAGTGTACCCAATGCTGCTGTCTGCCAGCACAAAAAGTTTGAAGCCCCACTTAGTTGGTTTCGCCTTCATATACTGGGTCATGCCAGTGTGAGCCTTTGTTGCCACCATCCTCTCGTCCACTGAAAGGTTCTGCCGTGGGTGATAAAATGCTCTGCATGCATGTTTGATGTCATCTAAAAGGGGCTTCAGACAAAACAGCCGGTCATGAGCTGGTGTCCCTCTCTTCCGGTCGTTGTGGACATCTTCATCAGGGTCGCTCATGTGGATGTTCCAGGAAATGACCTGATACCTGTCACGTGTCATCACTGAGTGGGGAAACTGTTGGCTGAAAATGGTGTTTGTCCTCCAGTAGTCCCGGATATTTGTCAGTCTCACCAGTGCAAAATAGAAAGTCAGCCCTAGATATTTGAAAAATTCTTCAACGGTGAAGTTTTTCCAGGAATATTTTTTGCCACTGGCAATGTTTTTTGCAGCGTTTGCGTTTGTGTTATTACACAGAGTGGTTGCTGCACTGTCACTGACAAAGAGTTTGAAAAGGTCCAATGGTGTGTAAATGGATGTGGGGCTGAGCTGATGTCCTGGCTTTCTTGTTGGGACGAACCTTTTGGGCACTGGAGGGATGTCTGGCTGACTCTCACTGTTCCAAGATGGAGTTGGGGCTGCTGGCTGTGGTGATCTAGATCTCGACCTTGTTGATTCAGGACTCTGTCGACCCCTCAAGCTGCCGGATCTGGATCTTGACCTTGACCGCGCTCTCCCTCGTGACCTCGTGACCGGTCCATGACCTATTCCTGGCAGCTGCTGGGATGCTGCGGCAGAAGGGCCCTCCTCAGTGGAAGAATGGGAGCTTTCCTGTCCGGCTTGGGTGGGTGGGCTGGTGTCTTCATCATTATCAGAACTGTAAAACAAATAAATAAAGCAAAATATTAGATCATACATATTAGATCAATTACTGTTTTGTATTTGATTTCTCACATAAGATTACAATGGCTGCGATTGCTACTGTACCCCCAACCCAACACAGCTATAATATGACCATTCGCTTTCCAGCCAAAAGGTGTGACCAACCCCCCACTACTCTCTCCACAGGTAAAAGGTGTGACCAACCCCCCACTACTCTCTCCACAGGTAAAAGGTGTGACCAACCCCCCACTACAACATCCTTTGTTTGTATCTAGGTAAACTCAGACAAACAATGGCTGAGAGACAAAGTGTAATCCACAACTCTGTAACAAACATAAAAAAATGAAATACTACTTTTACAGAACTTATTTTTACACATTTAGAAAATTTATATTTTATCATATTAGTTTTTTTCTTTTTTTTAATACTTTTTACAGTAAATAAACTCAGACATACAATGGTTGAGAGACAAAGAGTGTAATCCACAACTCTTACTACTCTGTAACAAACGTAGAAAAACGAAATACTACTTTTACATAACTTATTTTTCCATATTTAGAAAATTTATATTTTATCATATTAGTTTTTGTTTATTTTCATACTTTTACAGTAAATAAATAAATGTAACTTACTCTTCAGCAGGGTCTAGGCCATTCTGGTAATCAAGTTCCTCATCAGTCAAAAAGCTCTCTTCTCCAGAAAATCCATCATCCTCCATGGCATCAAAAAAGGCCAGTGCTGGATTTACATCCATGTTTCCCGATCTCTGAGGATCCATCATTCTCCGTGTTTCTCTGTGTATTCTTCAAAACTCGCGTCTCTCTCTCTCTCTCTCTCTCCTCTAAACCACTGTGCCGTGCCTCTCCCTCTTTCCAAAATATCACCCTTCTTCTTCTATGGATTTATTGGCGGGTTGCATACCAACTTTATGGTGCATACCGCCACCACCTGTGCTGGGGTGTGAAGTGATTTCAGTGTAGAAATATGTTAAAAGATGTCTATATTCTAGTCCTAAGACCACTATGCTTTATGAATTTTAAAACTGACCTTACAATTTCACCGGATCCTTGTTTTGTGTTTAATATGTTATTGATTGTAATTTCTTTGCATCCCATTTCCTTTAGTTCACTTATTAACTCCTTTCTTTCCTGTTCATACCTGGAACAAAATAACAACGCATGCTCAACTGTTTCCTTTACTTGGCATATTTCGCATAAACCAGTACCATGTTTCCCTATAATATGAACTGTTGAATTAAGTTTTGTATGTCCCATCCTTAGTCTTGTTAAAATAACCTGATCGTCTCTATTTAAATTGTGTGTCAATATACTTTGTCTTACAGTATTGTGTAGATTATAAAAATGTCTTCCAGTTTTACATTCATTCCACTTTCTTTGCCATTTCTGGTTGCAGGCTTCTTTAATAATACTCTTTCCTTCCATCCTGCTTAATGCGATTGTAATAGTATGTTCAGTTTAAGTGACTCTTTAGCCATTTTATCAGCTCTTTCATTACCTGGAATATCAGCATGTGCTGGTACCCAAACAAATTTTATTATTGTTCCAGTTTGCCTTAATCGATACAAAATATTCAATACTTCTACATAGATATCATATCTAACTGTTTGATATGTTTGTAGGCTTACAAGTGATGCCATTGAATCTGAACATATAATAATTTTATTTGGCATCACTTCTTCCACCCAACTAAGTGCCATCTGAATTGCCACCAATTCTGCTGTATACACAGAAGTCCCATCTGTTAATCTTCCATATTTCCCTATTTTAAATTCTGGAACATAAAATGCTGATCCAGTACGACCTATCTCTGGGTTTCTTGATCCATCTGTGTATACATGAAGAAATGAAAAATAAACTGTTCTTAAATATTCAATTGTATAGCTCTTAATATCAAATTGTCCTTTTTTAACACTCTCATGAATTTGTAGATCAACTTCAGGTTGGCTAAAAAACCAGGGGGATATTGGAGACATGGTATTCGTTAATGAAAATAATATATTATTTAGCAACATTTCTGTAGCCCATTCCTTTGCACTCCAAGCAAATCCTGATCCTGTTAAGTTTATAGTTTCCCAACTCCCCTCTATTATTGCCTTTGTGAAATGATCCTGTTTATGCCCAAGTAAATTGATCCAGCACTGAAAAAATGGCAATGGGGAGATTGTTGAATTTGCCTAAATGCATTTCGTATTTCCTACATGATTATTTTATGTTTCTCATCTAAACATATTTTAGTCTTGTGCGATTCATTTAATGTTGAAGGATGTTCAACCTTTTAAAATAAAGTAAACTATTTTAGCTTCTGTCTGTGATGCCCTGTCACATGAAGGAAATATTATGAACATTATTAGAGGCATATTATTAAATATATAGATTTTAATAGTATCAGTGTTAATATATTTAACAAAAACTATTTAAAAAAATCTCTTTACTTGCAAAAGTTATAATTTTGATGCTTACAGCTTATAAAAACCCCAAATTCAAAATCTCAGAAAATTAGAATATTACATGAAATCAATTAAAAAAAAGGATTTTCAATACAGAAATGTCGGCCCTCTGAAAAGTATAATCATGCATATGTATATAGTCAGGGCTCCAGACTAACTTTTCCACTGGTTGCACTGGTGCTACCAACTTTCTCAGTTGGTCGCACCAGCATATGATTTGGTCGCACCTTTTTATTTTTATATAATGATGAGCCTTAAACAAGAGACTAAAGAATATGTATCCTGTGGTGCACGTCACCTGCTAATGGTTAATGATAATAGTTTTTAACCCTTTTTCAGTTTATGCCTTTACGAATTTCATTTCAACTGTATTTTGATTGATTTTATTTATTTTATTTTCAGATTAATGCTGAATTTAAGCGTATTACCACCATGTCCCTACAGTCCAGATTTTTGTCACAGATCGATTTGCTATCTGACAAACTTCTAAAAGTCTTTCAAAAGCGAGGAGGGCAGATGGGAAGAAGATTGCAGACCATCATGGAACCCATGGCTCAAGTATGTTAGGATTTAGTTTTTGGTGTATACACATTTTATTGGGGAAGAAACTGATCAATAATAGAGAACTGGGGTTGGTTGCACCATCTGGACGCACACCCAGTTGTAAGACTAGGCTGGATGTAAAAAGCATATTAAGTCAGTTGGGAATAGCAATATGGCCACTCGAACACTTCTGGTGGCTTAACCCCCTGGTGGGAGTTTAGGATTCCATGAGCAATCCAGTCATTTATATAGATCAGTGGGGGTAAAAATGTATTTTAAAAAACTCTGCTCTGCTTTTCACCCGTGGCCAGGATGATGATGTCGAGATTGGGCGAGAGTGCATTATCAAGGGTCTCTGCGTATACCTCAACGAGGACCCAGACAATTTAGTTAAAGAGTATGTGGTGAGTACAATTTATCTTTCATTAAAACAAATGCTCATTAACCAACCAACCTGCTAGTAAGATAATTGATCAGTCCCTTTAACAGGATTGTTTTCTTTTTTTTTCTTTTTTTTTTTGCGACCTAAAATGACAGAATTTTCAGTGGCTCAATTTGCGCGATATTTTGCGGCATTTTTTGTTTTGCCGTAGAAATATACCACAGACAACACATTGTAATTACTTATCTGATCTCAAGAACAATTGCAGGTAAGGATGTTCCGATCAGAATTAATAAGTAATACTTGAGTGCTCTGTTGAATGTTGAATGTCAGTTTTTTTTTTCCTTCTTTTTATTTATTTATCAGCAAGTGTGTTTGTGACCATCTTTCCCATGTTCTACTTAAGTAGGCAAGGCAGGATTCTCTTCATAAATTTGAACTTTTCTGCATAGTCTATTCCTCTTTTCATCCAAAACCTATGTGGCGGTATTGATAGTCACTCGCCATTAACACTCGAGCATAATGGAATCGTCATTTAGGAATAGGATTGCGTGGGTGTTTAAATCGAGATTGCAATCTTTTAACGATTATTCGTGCAGCTGTAATTAAGACATTCGCCAAAATATACAAATTTAATAAATTGTGTACCTTTTGTTGTTGAAGGGGTTTGCAACCTATGGCATGCATGCTAAGGAGGTAAATATTAAGCATGATAAATATTATCACCATTGGCCCGTGATAATACCTGAAGTGGTGTATGTATTTAATTTAAATAAAGTCCCTTGAAATTAACATATATTTTGAGGTAATCATTCCACAGCCACATAGCATGTTTTATTAAGTTAGGTGCAACAAATACTAATAAAGTGATAGTTTAACCTGCGCTAGAGCACAGATACAAAAAACTATTCTATGATTATCCCTCTGCTTGCCATAAGGTTGCCGACCACTGCACAATTGGATATCTTAGCTCTAAAATTGTAGGACTACCATCCACAATCCTGGGTCTAACAGTAATCAGTCATCTGTCTGTCTTGGTCTTGTCTTGTTCAACTTCTCATTATATACAAATTCACATTTTTCATGATATCTACATCATTAAATGATTGAAATTACATTTGTTATAATATTCCCAGAGCAGTGCCCGGTGTTCTGTAGAATCTCATTTTGTCTGTGCATTCTGCAGGCTGGTGACGAAGCCTTCATCCAAAAATCCACAGAGACCACCACAGTGGGAATCTACGTTCTCAAATGCCATGACAGATCTGATGACATTGGGATTGTCCTTGAAGGCCAGAACATCTTGCAAGGGTTGGATAACTTTGCATTAGCTACGGCAATGCTTTTTGGTCTAATGTATGCCTTAAATCTCAACTACCCACCTGAAATGAAAAGTACTTTTGAGGTACTGCAGAAGATAGTCATGGAGCTGGAAGGCTCCACTCTATCCAAGAAAGCTCAAGTTCTCAGAAACAGACTCTATGAGTGAGCTGTGTCCATGGTATGGCAGGCGGACACAAGGTTTCCTACCTCTTGGAATAAGGACTATTTCTTTTTTAGTTCACACACTCACAAATAACTTGCTTTATTCAAAAGTTCACTCTGTTTGATACGAGTAGGTTGACCACTGTTTTTTTTTTTTTTTTTTTGTGGTTGTTTTAACATGTGTAGGCCTATAGTTTTTTTGGTTAAAGCTATTGGTTAAAAGGACACTCCACCCAGAAATGAAAGCTAAACAAAAACGCCAGGGGAAGCTTTTGGACTACTTAATACTCGTCATTACTGTTCACCTTTTCAGAATATAGTGATATGAGTATAGTGATATGAGTATAGTGATATGAGTATAGTGATATGAGTATAGTGATATGAGTATAGTGATATGCTTTTAAAAATCGAAAACAAAAATGTCAAGGGAAGCTTTGGACTACTTGATACTCATTACTGTTCTGTTGCATTTTACTGTATCTGAATGGTCATTACTGTTCACCTTTTCCACAACATGTTTTGACTGTCTTGTCTTTTACTTAAAATGATATGAGTATAGTGATATGAGAAGTAGAGTGATTTGTGTAAAAAGTGATATGCTGTCATTGTTCATTGACATTTGTTCATGGAGTTTAAGCTATTTTTAACAAGCAGAGAAGGCTTACTTCTTTAGCACCTACTGTGGAAAATTTGTTGTACTGTTAAAAAAATAATTTATCAATTTGACCGGTCTTATGCTTTTAAAAATCGAAAACAAAAATGTCAAGGGAAGCTTTGGACCTCTTTATACTCATTACTGTTCTGTTGCATTTTACTGGTCTGAATGGTCATTACTGTTCGCCTTTTCCACAACATGTTTTGACTGTCTTGTCTTTTACTTAAAATGATATGAGTATAACTGATATGCTGTCATTGTTCATGGAATTTAAACTATTTTTAACACAGAAAAAGCTTACTTCTGCAGCACTTACTGTGAGACAATTGTGTTGTAACTTAAAGAATACAACAATTTGATTCAAGAAATGTGTTTGCTTGTCCTACTGCTTTTTAAACTGTACAGTAATGTAGTTAATTTTTTAACTAATCAGGGGTGCGTTTCCCGAAAGCATTGTTAGCCAACTATGGTCGCAAGTTCCGTCGTTACCAATAGAGTTCAATGGAAATTGCGACCATAGTTGGCTAACGATGCTTTCGGGAAACGCACCCCAGGTTAGTTTAATTGAAACCACAGCATATATCAATGGAAAAACACTAAAATCATGTTTGTTTAACAAGCACAAATTATGTAGCTTTAACATATATAAATCATGTGTATTTAACAAACATAAATTATGTAGTTTTAACATATATAAATCATGTTTATTTAACAAACATAAATTATGTAGCTTTAACATATATAAATCATGTTTATTTAACAAACATAAATTATGTAGCTTTAACATATATAAATCATGTTTATTTAACAAACATAAATTATGTAGCTTTAACATATATAAATCATGTTGCGTAAACGTAACTTTATTATGTGCAACCGATATACATATTTTTTTTATGTTAATCCAACAGGTTTTTTTTTTCAGTGAGTAAGCAACAGATCATTTTTGACGTCTTATTTCTAAAGGGGACTCTCCTGTTTCCACTTGCATTGCTGAGATTGGAGTTGTTCTAATTGCTCCAGTGATGCATCTCAAAGCTCGAGCCTGAACTAAATCTAACCTTTTAAGCATACTAGTTGAAGCCGATCCATAAATAATGCATCCATAATCCAAAACGGAATATATATTGATTAAAGATTGTTTATCAGTCCCCCATTCTTGGCCTACTATACATCTCATTAGATTTAATACTTTGCTGCATTTCTCTTCAATATATTTGACATGAATTTTCCAAGTTAATTTTGAGTCAAACCATAAACCTAAATATTTAAAATTGGATACCCCCTTTCTAGTGGCTGTTTATATAAATAAAGTTTAATATTTTCTGAAATCCTCTTTTTAGTAAAAAACTGACAGCACGTTTTGGAAATAGAGAATCTAAATCCCCATTCCACTGACCATTTCTCTACATTCTCAATTGCTTCTTGTATTTTTTTCACTATATATTTAACATTTCTTCCCCTCTTCCAAATTGCTCCGTCATCTGCATATAATGCTGTTTTAATTCCTGGATGAATTCCTTCATATATATCATTGATCATTATGTTAAATAACACAGGACTTATGGCACTTCCCTGTGGTGTTCCGTTTACATTCACCATCTGAGATAATGAATTGCCTACCTTGACTTGAATCGAACGTCCAAATAAGAAACTTAAAACCCAATTATAAAATCTTCCTTCAATTCCAATTCTTTGCAACTTTAATAGCAATCCTTCTCTCCACATCATATCATATGCTTTTTCAATGCCAAAGTATACTGCCACTAACACCTCTTTCATTGCTAAAGCCTTTTTAACATCCGTTTCTAATCTTATTAATGCGTCTAAGGTGGACCTGGTCGAAAACCATACTGATAAGGAGCTGATAATCCTTTGCTTTCTAACACGTAATAAAGTCGATTAACAATAATTTTTTCCATTACTTTACAAAGGTTAGATGTCAGAGCTATCGGCCTATAATTTCAGCTATTGCTTTCCCTGGTTTGTGAATAGGGATTACTATAGCTTGTTTCCAGGATAACGGTAGTTGTCCTTCCATCCAAATTTTGTTAAAAAGATCCAATAATACTTTAAGTATTACTTCATCCATCCGTTTAATCATAATATAACAAATTCTATCTTTTCCAGGTGCAGTACTTAATACTCTTTTAAGTTCCCACATATTAAAAGCAGCATCCAAAGCTGTTTGACTATCAATTCTTTTTGTATAAATATCTTGATGTTGCTTTAAAATTTGTTCCCTCCTTATCTTATAATTTATTCCTAGGTTATCTGAACCGTGAGCCTTTTGAAAGGTGGAAGCTAACACTTCCGCTTTTTCTTCTTGCGTCACTGCTGTTTTCCCTTCATCACCTATGACTGGAATATTCTGAGTTCTATAAACCAACCATCTTTTTAAGGACACACCATACTTCTCCTAGTTGGGTTTCCCTTCCTATAGTGGAGCAGAATGATTGCCAATACTTCCTTTTTGCCTGCTTTATTATCTTCCTTGCCTGAGCCCGTTTCCTCTGATATATAATTAAAGTTATGGGTATTAAGGTTTTCTTTAACTCTCCAAAAGCTTTATTTCTATCTTTATGGCTTTAGTGCATTCATCATTCCACCATGGAACAATTTTCAACCTGCCTTTACCTTCTGATTTAGGAATGGATTCTTCAGCTGCTTTTAATTGCATTTAATCGTTCAGAACACAGGTCTATATCATCATCCAAGCTAAAATTCTTAAATCCATCATTACTGTTAAATTTATCCCAATCAGCTTTATCAAACATCCATTTATTTTGCATTATTGTATTTTGTTGATAAATTTCCAATCCAACATCACATGTTATTGGAAAGTGATCACTTCCTAATGTTGATTGATCTAGAACTTCCCATTGACATTGCAAAGCTATAGCTCCAGAGACTATTGTTAGATCTATACAAGAAGTTGATGACTCCCTTATATTGTATCTAGTACCATTATTTCCCATTATTTAAACACACTAAAGCAAATTCCTCCATAAACTCTTCTACTATCCTTCCATTATTATCTGTGCATAAACTTCCCCAAAGTGAATTATGTGCATTAAAATCCCCACACCATATCAAATTGTCCCCAGCTTTGCTTCTTATTTTATTTAGATCATCTAATAATAACTGATTGCAAGGATTATAAAAGTTTACTACCTTTAATCCCCCTCCCTGTGTCCACACCTCTACAATCACACATTCCCCTGTAGCATCTATTATTATTTCTCTAAAAGCCACCCAATCTTTAACAAATGTCCCACATCCTCCACCGTTTGTAGCAACTCTATCCTTTCTAACCAAATTGTAGCCAGGAATGCTAAAATTTAATTGCGGACAAAGCCAAGTCTCCTGAATACATAAAATATCAGGTAAAACTGCAAGCTGATAAACAAATATTTTAAATTCTTGTCCATTCGCAATCAGACTTCTGGCATTCCACTGTACAATTTTCATATTTTATTTTCCTCTTTGACTTCCCAAGGGATCACCCACCCCCACTGTTCCTTCAGTTTGACCAAGTATCGTTTGAATCTGTTCAACAGAAACTTCAGTAATACCCAGATGTCTGGCAGCTGCAGATATAATCATTTTCAGCTTTTCTGTTCTTTTGTCTGTTTGAGCTGAACAATTAATGACTTCTGCAATAAAAGCTACAAAATTAATTTTGTTTATCACAAGTATGTTTCCGTCCTCAAGACACTTATGACTACAAGTATCTTTAGACTGGGTTATGATATTTTCTCAAATAATTTCCATTAGTCATTTGAACTTGCTTGACTGCTTATGATATATTCTGTACAGTTTTGAGTTTCATTGCTTCCGTAGCTTGTTTTTGGGCTTTACAACCAAGAAACGCTGCACTGTGTGGTCCTCCACAATTACAACATTTGGGTTCAACCCCCTCTCCACATTGCCCGTAATCATGTTCTCCGCCACATTTGCAGCATCTTTTTTTCCCTTTACAAACTGTTGCCACATGCCCCAATCGTTGGCAGTTAAAACATCTCCAATGCTGGTCTCACAAACGGCCTGACCGTATAGGACATATATCCTATCTTAATACGTTCCGGTAAGTTTCTACCATTGAAAGTTAGTACAACAGTAGTTCTACTTTCTTTTTTACCATTTCTACTTGAAAGCAGACGCTTCACTTCTGTCACCATGTCGTTTGTAATTTTTGCCTTTAAACCCGCATTTGTTAAAGCTACAGGAACCCCCGTAATCCCTCCCTTAAGATTATCAAGTTCTCCCGGTACGTAACATTTGACTGGTTTACCTCCTAGCTCTTTGGTCATCAATGCAATCTCTTGTTGCTTTTTGTCAACACAAAAAAGGAGGACACGGTTGTTAGAAAGATACCTTGCTGATTTAATATTTCCAATTGATTTTTTGATCATTTTTGTTAGTTTCATTGGATTATTGATGTTTTCGACTGTTCCAGAAAATGCAACCATTACTTTGTATTCTACCTCCATTTTCCTTGTTTTGTTTATTCCTACTACTCTTGTAATGTTGTCATCAGACTCAGAATCTCTATTTTTCCTTTTGTTTGAAGCATCAGTAATCTGAGACCACCCCCCACTATCAATCACTGAAGAATCATCTTCATCATCCATACGACCTGCATCCATCTTCTCCAGTCTCAGCACAGTTGATGCTAACCCGCCAAAAAACTTGGGCCTTCCTCAAAGCTGCCTTCAGCCTGTTCGACCGAGTCAGACTGTTTACGTTTGTCAGAGCATATAAGTGGCTCACAGTCACAGAGCAATCGAGCACGATGGGAAGTTCGACTCATTTCCGCGAATCCAATATCACCCTTGGTTCATGCGTAATGATGCACACCAACGTGGACGACGGAACAGCCTGTCATTGGTCAACAACCTCACGCAAAGCATCGCGAGATGTCCAAAATGGCAGCTAGCATCAAGATAGCGGCAAATATGACGGAAAATTTATTAATTATGGACTTCAAGTGATCAAAACTGGGATATACGCGTATGGATTTATTGCTGAAACACTCTGAAAGGACGCACAAGTTCCAGGCTGGATAGAAAACCTTCTGTAAAGGCTAGAAAGTCACCAAAGACACCCCGTGACGGCTAGCGCGTTAGCTTTCTGCTGCAAAAAACGGTAAGGAAATCGATCAATTTTTCATCAAATAATATCAATATTTATCGGAGGAGTCGAGTGGCGTCGTCGACGATGCCGTCGGTCTCAATTAACTGGATGCAAATGAGTGAAAGAATTGAAAGTACGGAGGCGTGTGACCTGTGCACATGCGCTGAAACAAGACACAAAAAGACAAAACTTTCATTGATTAGTGTTTGAGTTCTTCTCCGCTAAGATAGGTTTGGCCAATAAATGGGTGTCTCATTTTAATAAAAATAAACTAAAATACATTACGCTGCCTTGAGGCAACACCATACCATAGAGGGTTAAAATACCAAGCTCTGATAATGTATTGAATATTATAATTGACTATCCAAAATAAAAAGCTAAATACACATCAGCTTCAGAGGATTTCTAGTGTAACAGAAACTAATCAATGTCACTGTGGGTCTGTAAGGCTGGTGCCGGTATGTCTGATCGACCCCTCAATGTGACAAAAGGCCCTCCTGGGAATTAACACTTGAACTATCCCTTGAATATGTAACTCCCTCTTGCATATGTAACAGGAACTTTGGAGACGCAGCACACAGCGTAATTCACACTTCACCCACACCATCTCCCCCACATCCCCCTCCTCCTCACCTGAAATACACTAAAACCTTATGCAATGTTATGTGTGTACAAAAATGTAACTACTCATGTTTGGTGTCTTTTGATGTATCACAATGCGCCTGGTGACATGGTCTCATTCTCCCAACTATGATGAAAAGCTAAAAGAAGTTATGAAATGTGAGAAAAGTGCTGTGTCCCATAATAGCCTCATTCAGACTACCTCCTGTATGTAAAATCAGGCAGACCTCACAGTGTGAGCCCCTGAATAAACAACCAAAATCTAATTATAATGACAGACATCACCATTTGGTAACAATTGAATTATCTGGGTTTATAAGGAAAAGAGCAGAAAAGTTCGGGGAGTCTGTAGGTTGACTGCCCACACAACCGCTGTGTGTAATTTTGTTGACAGGTAATAATTTCTACAAATTATGTGATTTCTGAATTGATATGCTTAACTGATGATTTTATCCTCTGAATTGGATTTGAAATGATTACATCATTACCTGATCAATAAATTGTAAACGTTTGATTTTATTCTAACCGACTCTGAGATTGTTTTCCCCCGAGTAGATTATCGGATTCGTATATTTCCACAAGTTTGCGTCAGAGTTTAGTGACGACTAATATCTGATATCAGATTCAAGTGTACTTGAATGAGGAGACGGGTAGTTTCCGTCTAGAATCAGCTGTTTGATCTAGATTTGGGTACGTCTAAAAACCTCTGTTCTAATTTAATGTTACTTTAGATAAGTGCACGCTACTAAAGTAAGTTATTGAATTAAGTTCCTGAGGTGGCATTCAAGGGGGCTGTGTATATCTTCGATTATGTACGTGTGAATTACGGCAAATCCCAGACATTCAGCCAATTACCTCTGTTTTGATAATCGGAAACTGACGAGATTGTGCCGGAGACCTGGTGAGGAACTCGAAGTGATATAGTTTCCTGATCTGAGCGGATAAAATATAATCAGAGTTTAAAGAATAAACAAACCTTCGCTAACGTTTAATGATGCACGGATATCATTAAAACCTTTTAATTTATGGAGTCAGATAATAACGAGATAATACATGAGAAAATATATTGCATTTAATCTTGTTGTGTTGCGTGAAAGGAAAGGCAAGTAATACGCAGAGTAACCTTCTACCGCTGATTGGATGCCGAATTTGGACCAATCGAGCCGGACTTTACAGGTCTTTTGCCCTTTAGCTGGTCTACTGAACTATCCGGATGGCAACAAGTGTGTCTTCATTTCTGGCTGCAGTGCTTTTACACAGACTGTAATGTGATTTTGTTCTGATCCGAGATCTGCACAACCACTGGGAATTAAGACGAGTATTTCAGAACAAATAAATAAAGCAATGTGAGATTTAAGAATAAAGCCTATATAGATTAGGGTTGAGTAAAGTAGTAAACAGAACAAAGCGTCTTGAGCGGGAAACCCTCCGCTGGTTTGAAAAGAGGAAACGCGCAGTCATTGGCTAGCAGTCATAAGCACACGTCACACACTAGCCAATCACAAGCCTCTGCATCATCGTGACACTATGAGCTCGTGACGGTCCAATGCTATAAAAGCAGGAGGCGTGTAACAGAAACAGCATTTCCAGCACAAACAGAACAAAGGGAGGAGAAACTGCAGCGATGGCCAGAACCAAGCAGACCGCTCGTAAATCCACCGGTGGCAAAGCCCCGAGGAAGCAGCTCGCGACGAAAGCAGCGAGGAAGAGCGCTCCCGCCACCGGCGGCGTCAAGAAGCCCCATCGGTACCGGCCCGGGACCGTGGCTCTGCGGGAGATCCGCCGCTATCAGAAGTCCACCGAGCTGCTGATCCGCAAACTGCCTTTCCAGCGCCTGGTGAGAGAAATCGCCCAGGACTTCAAGACGGACCTGCGCTTCCAGAGCTCCGCTGTCATGGCCCTGCAGGAGGCCAGCGAGGCTTATCTGGTGGGTCTGTTCGAGGACACCAACCTGTGCGCCATCCACGCCAAGAGAGTCACCATCATGCCCAAGGACATCCAGCTGGCGCGCCGCATCCGCGGAGAGCGCGCTTAAGCCCCCTGTGCACGCGCATCAGAACCCAACGGCTCTTTTAAGAGCCACATCACTTATTATAAACGAGACGATTTCCACTTTAATGCTGAATATAAAGCAACAAAATCAAACGTGTATAATCTGATATCAGTAAAAGATTGGACTGGGCAATTATAATGGATAAAGCATATGCCGCTATACTGTTTCCTAAAGCAAACAATTGGCCTCTTCTGTTGAATTTATCAGTTTATAGCATTGGATCAGACAGCCAGGGATTAACACAACTAGATGATTCCAATGCGCCTATTTTCATTAAGCAGAAAAAATGCATGTTATAAGTATTTTCATTATAGGTGCATATTGTCACTAACAAAACCAATATATGCGTGAATATGTGAGAGTGAATCTGAACTGGACAAGGATGTCAGATATTGCCGTCTGTGTGGAGACATTTGTCCCCATAATGTAGGATTCACGTAAACATTTACGTTTTCATTTCAGCAGACACACACACACATACACAGATTACATAAATATAATATCAAAGATGTCCCTATTCACAATTTTACTATATTCAATATTGTGATTTGATGACTTGGGTCCCTCTCTGTTTACTTAGCTTGTAGAACAGCACTGTTCAATATTAACCAGAACTACTGTAAATAACATGATCTGATAAATTATTACTTAAATATTTAATATAAAACAAGAGAATAGCTCCTTCAGGAATGGCGGTTAAATGTTTCGCGCTCTATATTTTGGGGGAGGGGCGCGCGCATGTGACGATGCTGGTTTCTATCAGGTCCTGTAAGCAGATGTAAAACGGCTCCCTTCAACACTCGTTATTCATTCTTCTTCATCATTTGACCAGTGCAACGATCTCGTAAACATGTCTGGAAGAGGCAAAGGCGGGAAAGGGCTCGGTAAAGGAGGCGCTAAGCGTCATCGTAAAGTTCTACGCGATAACATCCAGGGAATCACCAAACCCGCCATTCGGCGTCTGGCTCGCCGCGGCGGCGTCAAGCGCATCTCCGGGCTGATCTACGAGGAGACCCGCGGTGTGTTGAAGGTGTTTCTGGAGAACGTGATCCGCGATGCCGTCACCTACACCGAGCACGCCAAGAGAAAGACCGTCACCGCCATGGATGTTGTGTACGCGCTGAAGCGACAGGGACGCACCTTGTACGGCTTCGGGGGATAAACGCCTGAAACCCGGAGAAACTGACGGACCCAACGGCTCTTTTAAGAGCCACACACTCCCGCACTTAAAGAGTCATCTTTAGCTCTGTCAATTATTAAATAAATTATAATAGGCTTTTAATAAAATCCTTGGAGTTAATGAGGTCCTAAATTTAACTCTACAGTAATTTTATAGTGTAACAACATATTGTTGCCCTTTCTATCCAACTTAAAATATCTAAAATACAAAATGAACAAAAAAGATAATTAAATCAACAATTATGTTAAAGAATTGAACAAAAACGTGTAATTTAGTTATTATTCAAATGGGCTTTTATGTGCTACTCCTGTAGTTTAAACATTTCAACGGTTTCATGAATCTATGAAGTTCTGAGGAAAATATGTTTTTAAAGGGAGACTGACCGTTATTGGTCTCTTTTCTGCAAAACTCCTTCAAACGTGTTTATATGAAGTTTTAATTACACGATGGTGCAAAATATGTGTCTAGAACCACTTATTTAATCAGAATATTACTAAAATCTAAAAATAAAAAGCGGGAAATGAAACAAAGGAAACGTGTCGTTCAAACAGGATGGTAGGCGGGGTTATAATTTAACCTCCTGTGATTGGCCCTTGTTCCGCTCGTGATGCTTTGAGTTGTCCAATGAAACACGATTTTACGGGTTCGGCCAATGAAAATAAGCCATCAGAGGATCCCCGTGTCTCCTCGTAAATTAGCATAGTGCAGTGAATAAAAGCCTCAGTGTCGCTCCTGAGTTCACACTGACTCGTCAGCTCTGCGATCATCTCATCATGCCTGAACCAGCCAAACCCGCTCCTAAGAAAGGCTCCAAGAAGGCCGTCACCAAGAGCGCCGCGAAGGGCGGCAAGAAGCGCAGAAAGTCCAGGAAGGAGAGCTACGCCATCTACGTTTACAAAGTGCTGAAGCAGGTTCACCCTGACACCGGCATCTCCTCCAAGGCGATGGGCATCATGAACTCTTTCGTCAACGACATCTTCGAGCGCATCGCCGGTGAGGCGTCTCGTCTCGCTCACTACAACAAGCGCTCCACCATCACGTCGAGAGAGATCCAGACCGCCGTCCGTCTGCTGCTGCCCGGAGAACTGGCCAAACACGCCGTGTCTGAGGGCACCAAGGCCGTCACCAAGTATACCAGCTCCAAGTAGAGGCCGGAGCCGCTCACACAAAGGCTCTTTTAAGAGCCACACACACTGTCCTGGAAAGAGCTGATGGTGTTTGTGAATGAATTAATGATAGGATGTTCGATTTCGGATTTTTTGGAGTCGACTCTGATACCTGACTCCTAATATTGGAATCCACTTCTCCACCTCCGCTCTTTTTTTTTTTTTTATCAAAATGGGCTCTTAATACCGCCTACACAAGGCAGCCCTTGCCGATCGGTAACATCCAGCCGATGTCGAACCATAGACTAAAAAAATTAATAACACAAACACACAACCCAACCATAGACACTAAAAAAACACAAGTCTGAATACAAATACAGAGTCGATGCTGGTAGTTGATTCCGACACTAGGGCTATTGAGAGTAGACTCCCCATTACTGTGGTCTGTTTCAACTAAGTACTGTTCATTTTTTTTTTATTAATTTTTCTTTGGTGAATGAGGTCCAGTGTTTTTAAATGCCCATGAAATTCCAACCAAAAAAAAAATGTATACAGACTGACACGTTTTAGTTTAAATCTTTGGTGTTTATATTGTAAGTGTTACAGCGTGACTCTTATTTCACTTTAACTCGGTTAAACTGTTCATTGCTTGGTGATATAAAGTTAAACTAATCTTAATCTAATACAGAAATTGCCTTATTATAGCGCCACCTAGTGTCGTGTGTGTGTGTGCGCGCCTAGAAAAACTGTCTGACAGTCTGAACAACCACAGAAAACTGTAGATCACACACTAAAATTTTAAACATCACAATAAATAACCAGTGTTGGGGTAACTTGAGTTATGTAATCAGATTATTTTTTCAAGTATCTAGTAAAGTAATGCATTACTTAAAAAAACTTGTTTTTTTTTTTTTGAAATTAAATTGTTTCCATCTGTCCTTTTCATAAAAAGTAATCAAGTAAAGCAATTAGTTACTTTTTTAGGGAGTAACGCAATACTTTTAAAAGTAACTTTCCCCAAACCTGGAAATAACTACATGCTACCTTAATAAATCATCTGAATATCAAATAAATAAACCCAACATAAATTTCGTCTCAAAATTACAGCTTTTTAAAAAAAAAAAAATCATGAAAAAAACAGTATTTGACTAAAGGTATTATTAAATGTAGTTAAAATGGTTGAATCGTGTTTTAATTGGATGAATCTGTTGTGATGGGAATAAACTAAACACATTTTTCTTTTCATTCATTTAGACCTTTTTATGTGTGTAAACTGCCATGATTAATACAAAAGGTAATTTATTCATTCAAAGTAGAGTTTTTAAATGCAGCTTCTCAGGGAACTTTACATGATAAAAATACAAAGAGAAAAATACACAGATAGAAATACAACGCGTAAATATATTATAATTCGTTTACTTTGAATGAATAAATAAATAAAGCTCGTAAAACTGCACATGTGGTGTAGCCTAGCCTAGGAGTGACTGGGTGTTTCGGTTCAGTGAAGCGCGTAACCGCCTCTGTGAAGGTCAGGAGACTCGTGCGCGCGCCCCGTGCCCGCGCAGTGATCGAGCGCGCTGCGGGTGTCAGTCAGTCAGTAATGGCGGAGGAGCTGGACGTGGATTCTCTGATCTCCAGATTACTGGAGGGTGAGTAGCGCTCATCGGCACCTCTCTCTCCCCTCTCTCTCTCCTCGGCGTCAGGGATCGGGTCTGACGGATGTACTCGCTCATTCCAGCGGGGTTGTGTCCGAAAGGCCCGTGTGTGTGTGTGTGTGTGTGTGTGTGTGTGTGTGTGTGTGTGTGTGTGAGAGTGAGAGTGTGAGAGAGAGAGAGAGAGAGAGAATACGTCAGCTCGGCCTCCGACAACAAACGCGCGTCAATTCCCTCCAGTGTCACATGATGTGTGTTTTTGTGTTTTATTTCGGGATGACAGACGTGATGTGTTGAGTATGTTCGCGTGTTTCTGTTGTCGTGTGTTATTAAAGTGTGTTCCTGTAGCTGTAAATCTCCACCACAAGTTTATAGCGTCAATTTTCGCCGGTTAAAATGGCAAACTCCCTGTAACGTTACGCCGTTGTGTGTCTGAAAGTTCATATAATTCCCGTGTATTTCAGTGTCTTTGGTCGGCGTGTTTCTAACTCGAGTTATTGTTTATTAGCATGTAAGATGATGTCTGTCCTCACACTGTTTTGAAATGACGTCACGCCCCGCCGGTGACGTCAGCAAACCAATACTGGAGTTATTTGGAGAATGTGTTGTTCTTTATTGTGTGACGTAAACAAGCAAAACGATGTCCTGTCGGTTATGTCGAAATGATCTAATTTTATAAGTGTACTATGTTTAAAAAGGACAAAAATCGTCAGTGTGAATTTACAAATATGCAAGTCATATATCAAGTGTGATTTTGCATATTATTATAAGATTCATAACAGCTGAATTGCAGGTGTTGAGATGATATACCTGTGTGTGTGTGTGTGTGTGTGTGTGTGTGTGTGTGTGTGTGTGTGTGTGTGTGTGTGTGTGTGAGAAAGAGACCATCAGCTGAAGTGCAGGTGTTGAGATGATATACCTGTGTGTGTGTGTGTGTGTGTGAGAGAGAGAGAGAGACCATCAGCTGAAGTGCAGGTGTTGAGATGATATACCTGTGTGTGTGTGTGTGTGTGTGTGTGTGTGTGTGTGTGAGAGAGAGAGAGAGACCATCAGCTGAAGTGCAGGTGTTGAAAAGCTTTAGTTCTCCCGAACGTGATGTTCTGCCTTCATTTCCTCATCATCGCTGTCTTCCGTGAAAGAAGATATTTTGAAGAACGTTGGAAAGCAAACACTGAGGCTTTTCTCCGACTGTCTCCAGAACAGGGAAAGAAAGAGGCGAGTGAGTAAATGATGAGCGAAGGATCATGCTCCCTTTAATGTTCTTTTATTCAGTTCTTCAGTCATAGTCAAGTCATTTAAAATATTCTGTGTAAATTTATTAATAATATGTCACTAATGACTCGGTTAATGTGCAAGTTATTCACAATAATGTTTAAACTAGTCATGAAAGGGAAGTTTGCTCTTCTCTCGGTCGAGACGCTTCAGGAACGAGATCTAATGTGGGCGGGGCTTGATTGTGTCCGTGGGGAACTGATTGGATGGTCGTGGTTTGCTATTGGCTGATCTCCTGTGAGTGACAGGTTAAAGCCCCGCCCTCGTCATCAGAGAAGAGAAGAACTGATTCTGACTCAATATTATTAACACTATAGCCTAATGATGCGCAGCCATAAATCATGTAGAATAAACACCGCAATATTCCATAACAAACAAGAATTATCCATTTTGACTTCATCTGACTAATGACAATGCTGACTAAAAGTGCAGCTGTTTCTGTGTGTGTGTGTGTGTGTGTGTGTGTGTGTGGGAGATTCTCCAGAATGCCGCAAAACCTTCATCCTTCATTCCACACAAGACCATATTTGGTTGTGCACAGCTGGGGAGAAAGAGATCTGAAAATAGCCGGGACTGGTTTTCATCAGAGCCAGAAGACACACACACACACACACACACACACAGATTCCTTAAGACGAAACGCACTGATGAACTCTAGTAGAGGTTTAGTAGAGACTGTGTGTGGCATTATCACAGATGTCCGTGTGTGTTTTCCTCGTCTCCTGAGTCACAGTAACTCTGAGATAATATGAGTCATGCTGGGACAATCTTTCCCACTCAGAGTCCTTAAAAACTCGTACATTAAAAACGCCACGTCTCAAACACACAATTATAATGTTCTCATGATAGTTTATGTAGCCGATATGACACACTCACGCTGCACATGTTGCACTTTACTGTATTTTCCTTTTTTGAAGTGATTCCGATCATGTTTCAAGCAATTCAGAACCATCATGTTGAAATAATACATTATTTATCGGCTTTAATATATCGGCCGATATCGATAACATTACAAATCAACATCAGCCGATACGATATAGTGACCGTCGACCGATATACTAGTCAATCATTTCAAGAAGTCCTAAAGTTGGCGTGAGACGCCGGCTCAGTGTGATCAGCTGACAGGCGATGATGTCACGCAGTAAACACGGCACTGCGGCTCTGGTGGAGGCGAACGCCACGCGGACCCGGCCCGCACATCAGCTGATGATGATGATGATGATGATGATGTAGTTAAAGCTGCAGTCCGTAACATTTTTGGGTTAAAATGAAAAATTACCCAAAATAACACACTCTGCTCACCGTCGCTCGACTCACAGCGGCTCGCTTTAATGTGTGTGTAACTCCAGCGGGAGACTCCTGTTTGCGTCATTACGTCACATCTGTACACACACACCTGTACACACACACCTGTACACACACTCATCTGTACCCACACATCTGTACTCATACATCTATACACACTCACCTGGACACACACACCTGTACACACACTCACCTGTACACACACTCATCTGTACACACACATCTGTACTCACACATCTATACACACTCACCTGTACACACACACACATCTGTACACACACACCTGTACACACACTCATCTGTACACACACATCTGTACACACACACCTGTACACACTCACCTGTACACACACATCTGTACACACTCACCTGTACACACACACACACATCTGTACACACACTCACCTGTACACACATCACGACACGACGCAGACAAACGTAATGTTGCAAATGTTAGCACACACACACATATACACACTGTTGTGTTCTTGTATTGTTAAATGTGTCTAGACTCTGCTTTATAGTGATTTCTACATCCACGTAAGCCCATATCTTATCTCATGTGTGGGATGTATTTATTGCATGTATTTAATAGTTATACATTTTAAACTCAATCCTCTGTAATTTCTGTTTTAATTGTAAAGCCTCACAGGCACACGAGTCATGGCTAGACCTGCATCTACTCTGTGTTCTTTATAAAGCAATGTTCTATGCATTTGTCCCTGTCAAATAAACATTACATACAAATATATATATATATTCTGCTTTGTTTACAGAGGTAACCACTTTTTATTATTATTATTGTTTGTTTAAATAATAACTTTTAACTTTTTTAATAACTAATAACTTTTTTTGTTGAAACTTGTTTTATTTGAACTGTAAAGTTGTTTAAATCATTTTACAATCTTTTTATGGTTATGGTTCAGTGACATCACAAGAAAAAAAAAAGAATCGCATGTGTGTCGAGAGATTGTGTGTGTGTGTGTGTGTGTGTGAGAGAGAGTGTGTGTGTGTGTGTGTGAGAGAGAGTGTGTCTGTCTGTGTGTGTGTGTTTTCCCCATATAAGGTCATCATTGTGAGGCTGTGAGGATATTTATGTTTAATCACACACACACACACACACAGAGACACACACACAGACACAGGTGGCTGTTCTCAAACAGGTTCTTTATGTATGTGTGTTTCTGGTTTGACTGGCTCCTCCAGTGTGTGTGTGTGTTACAGCGTCTGAAATTCCTGTGATTTGAAAACGATCTGCATCTGCCATACATTTCAGTTATTAAATACATTCATGACATGATATGCACATCTGTCTCACACACACACACACACACACACATACACTCTCAGCCTATGGTATCACTTAGTAAAGTAATATGTTTATGATAATGTTGGCATGGAGTCTGTGGTCTGTCCTGCCATATGAGTTCTCATGTTGTTCTCTCTCTCTCTGTGTGTGTGTGTGTGTGTGTGTGTGTGTCAGTGCGAGGATGCCGTCCAGGGAAGATCGTTCAGATGACGGAGGCGGAGGTTCGGGGTTTGTGCATCAAGTCTCGTGAGATCTTCCTCAGTCAGCCGATCCTGCTGGAGCTGGAGGCGCCGCTGAAGATCTGCGGTGAGTGTGTGCGCCGCGCAAGTGTGTGTGCGCGCGGCGCGCAAGTGTGTGTGCCAAGCGCAAGTGTGTGTGCGCCGTGCCAAGCGCAAGTGTGTGTGCCAAGCGCAAGTGTGTGTGCCAAGCGCAAGTGTGTGTGCCAAGCGCACCGCGCCATCTGCTGAAGAGTGAAGCTAAAGCGTCTCGATCGCCCCCCCAGTATAGGTCCCAGTATAGGTCCCAGTATAGGTCCCAGTATAGGTCCCAGTATAGGTCCCAGTATAGGTCCCAGTATAGGTCCCAGTATTGCTCCCAGTATTGGTCCCAGTATAGGTCCCAGTATAGGTCCCAGTATTGGTCCCAGTATAGGTCCCAGTATTGGTCCCAGTATAGGTCCCAGTATAGGTCCCAGTATAGGTCCCAGTATTGGTCCCAGTATAGGTCCCAGTATTGCTCCCAGTATTGGTCCCAGTATAGGTCCCAGTATTGGTCCCAGTATTGGTCCCAGTATAGGTCCCAGTATTGGTCCCAGTATAGGTCCCAGTATTGCTCCCAGTATAGGTCCCAGTATAGGTCCCAGTATTGGTCCCAGTATAGGTCCCAGTATTGCTCCCAGTATAGGTCCCAGTATAGGTCCCAGTATAGGTCCCAGTATTGCTCCCAGTATAGGTCCCAGTATAGGTCCCAGTATAGGTCCCAGTATTGCTCCCAGTATAGGTCCCAGTATAGGTCCCAGTATTGGTCCCAGTATAGGTCCCAGTATAGGTCCCAGTATAGGTCCCAGTATTGCTCCCAGTATAGGTCCCAGTATAGGTCCCAGTATTGCTCCCAGTATAGGTCCCAGTATTGGTCCCAGTATAGGTCCCAGTATAGGTCCCAGTATAGGTCCCAGTATTGCTCCCAGTATAGGTCCCAGTATAGGTCCCAGTATAGGTCCCAGTATTGCTCCCAGTATAGGTCCCAGTATAGGTCCCAGTATTGCTCCCAGTATAGGTCCCAGTATAGGTCCCAGTATAGGTCCCAGTATTGCTCCCAGTATAGGTCCCAGTATAGGTCCCAGTATAGGTCCCAGTATTGCTCCCAGTATAGGTCCCAGTATAGGTCCCAGTATTGGTCCCAGTATAGGTCCCAGTATAGGTCCCAGTATTGCTCCCAGTATAGGTCCCAGTATAGGTCCCAGTATTGCTCCCAGTATAGGTCCCAGTATTGGTCCCAGTATAGGTCCCAGTATAGGTCCCAGTATTGCTCCCAGTATAGGTCCCAGTATAGGTCCCAGTATAGGTCCCAGTATTGCTCCCAGTATAGGTCCCAGTATAGGTCCCAGTATTGCTCCCAGTATAGGTCCCAGTATAGGTCCCAGTATAGGTCCCAGTATAGGTCCCAGTATAGGTCCCAGTATTGCTCCCAGTATAGGTCCCAGTATAGGTCCCAGTATTGCTCCCAGTATAGGTCCCAGTATTGGTCCCAGTATAGGTCCCAGTATAGGTCCCAGTATTGCTCCCAGTATTGGTCCCAGTATAGGTCCCAGTATTGGTCCCAGTATAGGTTCCAGTGTTGGTCCCAGTATAGGTCCTAGTATAGGTCCCAGTATTGGTCCCAGTATAGGTCCCAGTATTGGTCCCAGTGTTGGTCCCAGTATAGGTCCCAGTATTGGTCCCAGTATAAGTCCCAGTATAGGTTCCAGTGTTGGTCCCAGTTCTCGCTCTCTTCTCTGCGACGGCGTTTGACACACACCCGCCTCCTGTCACTCACTCGTCTCAGTGAATAGAAAAACACTACTCTGCAGATTACTGCAAAAAGTGGATCAAAATGTAAATTTAGAAGTTAAGCAAATGCACTGTACTAAACATTTTTTGTTTTATATAAAATATATATTTTACAAAAATAATTTGGACTCTAATATTTGATGTCTAAGTTCAGAACTGTAGATGATATAATGATGTGTGTGTGTGTGTCAGGTGATATCCACGGCCAGTACACAGACCTCCTGAGGCTGTTCGAGTACGGCGGGTTCCCCCCCGAGGCCAACTACCTGTTCCTGGGGGATTACGTGGACCGGGGCAAGCAGTCGCTGGAGACCATCTGCCTCCTGCTGGCCTACAAGATCAAGTACCCCGAGAACTTCTTCCTCCTGCGGGGCAACCACGAGTGCGCCTCCATCAACCGCATCTACGGCTTCTACGACGAGTGTGAGGAACATTCACCCTCACACACATCTGCATCCTCACACACACACACACACAGAGACATCTGCATACTCACACACACACACAGACATCTGCATACTCACACACACACACAGACATCTGCATCCTCACACACACACACATCTGCATCCTCACACACACACACACACAGAGACATCTGCATACTCACACACACACACAGACATCTGCATACTCACACACACACACAGACATCTGCATACTCACACACACACACAGACATCTGCATCCTCACACACACTTTACTACTTGGAAAAGTAATCTGATTACATAACTGAAGTTAGTTGCAATGAGTTACACACAACTCTGGTCAAGAAACTGTGTTTTCTTTGATTTGGGGGTGAAATAATGGCAGTTGGACTTTACTCACCGTTTCCATGGCAACCCTAACCCGCCATTGCCATGACAACCCTAACCCGCCGTTGCCATGACAGGTGTGTTGATTGTTCCTCAGGCAAACGCAGGTTTAACATCAAACTGTGGAAGACGTTCACCGACTGCTTCAACTGTCTGCCGATCGCAGCCATCGTCGACGAGAAGATCTTCTGCTGTCACGGAGGCAGGTTTCCACGGCAACACCTTCACTGGCGGAGTGTATCCCATAATACTGCAGCTGATCTGAGATCTGTGTTTCCTCTCACAGGACTTTCTCCAGACCTTCAGTCCATGGAGCAGATCAGACGCATCATGAGGCCGACAGACGTGCCTGACACAGGTGAACACACACACACACACACACACACACACGGGTGAACACACACACACACACACACACACAGGTGAACACACACACACACACAGGTGAACACACACACACACACACACACACACACACAGGTGAACACACACACACACAGGTGAACACACACACACACACACACACAGGTGAACACACACACACACACACAGGTGAACACACACATACACCTGAAACAGGTGAACACACACACACCTGACACAGGTGAACACACACACACACAGGTGAACACACACACACACACACCTGAAACAGGTGAACACACACACACCTGAAACAGGTGAACACACACACCTGACACAGGTGAACACACACACACACACAGGTGAACACACACACACACACACACACACCTGAAACAGGTGAACACACACGCCTGACACAGGTGAACACACACACAGGTGAACACACACACACACACACCTGAAACAGGTGAACACACACACCTGACACAGGTGAACACATACACACACACACACACACACACACACAGGTGAACACACACACACACCTGAAACAGGTGAAGACACACACCTGACACAGGTGAACACACACACACAGGTGAACACACACACACACCTGAAACAGGTGAACACACACGCCTGACACAGGTGAACACACACACACACACACAGGTGAACACACACACACACACACACACACACACAGGTGAACACACACACACACACACACACACGGGTGAACACACACACACACAGGTGAACACACACACACACACACACACACACAGGTGAACACACACACACACACACGGGTGAACACACACACACAGGTGAACACACACACACACAGGTGAACACACACACACACACACACACACTCAGGTGAACACACACACACACACACACACACAGGTGAACACACACACACACACACACAGGTGAACACACACACACACACACACACACAGGTGAACACACACACACACACACACACACAGGTGAACACACACACACACAGGTGAACACACACACACCTGAAACAGGTGAACACACACACACCTGACACAGGTGAACACACACACACACAGGTGAACACACACACACACACACACCTGAAACAGGTGAACACACACACACCTGAAACAGGTGAACACACACACACAGGTGAACACACACACACACACACACACCTGAAACAGGTGAACACACACGCCTGACACAGGTGAACACACACACAGGTGAACACACACACACACACCTGAAACAGGTGAACACACACACCTGACACAGGTGAACACATACACACACACACACAGGTGAACACACACACACACCTGAAACAGGTGAAGACACACACCTGACACAGGTGAACACACACACACACAGGTGAACACACACACACACCTGAAACAGGTGAACACACACGCCTGACACAGGTGAACACACACACACACACACAGGTGAACACACACACACACACAGGTGAACACACACACACACACACCTGAAACAGGTGAACACACACACACACACACCTGAAACAGGTGAACACACACGCCTGACACAGGTGAACACACACACACACAGACAGGTGAACACACACACACACACCTGAAACAGGTGAACACACACGCCTGACACAGGTGAACACACACACACAGGTGAACACACACACACACACACACCTGAAACAGGTGAACACACGCATGACACAGGTGAACACACACACACACACACCTGACACAGATGAACACACAGACACCTGAAACAGGTGAACACACACACACACCTGACACAGGTGAACACACACACACACAGGTGAACACACACACACACACACACCTGACACAGGTGAACACACACACACAGGTGAACACACACACACACACACACCTGATACAGGTGAACACACACCCCTGACACAGGTGAACACACACACTCACACAGGTGAACACACACACACACACACACACCTGAAACAGGTGAACACACACGCCTGACACAGGTGAACACACACACACTCACACAGGTGAACACACACACACACACCTGAAACAGGTGAACACACGCCTGACACAGGTGAACACACACACACTCACACAGGTGAACACACACACACACACCTGAAACAGGTGAACACACGCCTGACACAGGTGAACACACACACCTGACACAGATGAACACACAGACACCTGACACAGGTGAACAAACACACACACTGTAGTTCATTTTCTTGGTGACGCTGATAAAGGCAGACAATCTCCCGCTTGAACTTAATAAAACTATTGAGGTGTGTGTGTGTGTGTGTGTGTGCGTGTGCGCGTGCGCGTGTGTGTGCGCGTCTGCGCGTGTGTGTGCGTGTGTGTGCGCGCGTGTGTGTGTGTGTGTGTGTGTGTGTGTGTGTGTGTGTGTGTGTGTGTGTGTGTGTGTGTGTGTGTGTGTGTGTGTGTGTGCAGGGCTGCTGTGTGATCTGCTGTGGTCAGACCCGGATAAGGATGTTCAGGGTTGGGGAGAGAACGACCGCGGCGTCTCCTTCACCTTCGGTGCCGATGTGGTCAGCAAATTCCTGAACCGCCACGACCTGGATCTCATCTGCCGCGCGCATCAGGTGACACAACTACACAACATCACTCGCATCAGGTGACACAACTACACAACATCACTCGCATCAGGTGACACAACTACACAACATCACTCGCATCAGGTGACACAACTACACAACATCACTCGCATCAGGTGACACAACTACACAACATCACTCGCATCAGGTGACACAACTACACAACATCACTCGCATCAGGTCACACAACTACACAACATCACTCGCATCAGGTGACACAACTACACAACATCACTCGCATCAGGTGACACAACTACACAACATCACTCGCATCAGGTGACACAACTACACAACATCACTCGCATCAGGTGACAACTACACAACATCACTCGCATCAGGTGACACAACTACACAACATCATTCGCATCAGGTGACACAACTACACAACATCACTCGCATCAGGTGACACAACTACACAACATCACTCGCATCAGGTGACACAACTACACAACATCACTCGCATCAGGTGACACAACTACACAACATCACTCGCATCAGGTGACACAACTACACAACATCACTCGCATCAGGTGACACAACTATACAACATCACTCGCATCAGGTGACACAACTACACAACATCACTCGCATCAGGTGACACAACTACACAACATCATTCGCATCAGGTGACACAACTACACAACATCATTCGCATCAGGTGACACAACTACACAACATCACTCGCATCAGGTGACACAACTACACAACATCACTCGCATCAGGTGACACAACTACACAACATCACTCGCATCAGGTGACACAACTACACAACATCACTCGCATCAGGTGACACAACTATACAACATCACTCGCATCAGGTGACACAACTACACAACATCACTCGCATCAGGTGACACAACTACACAACATCACTCGCATCAGGTGACACAACTACACAACATCACTCGCATCTGGTGACACAACTACACAACATCACTTGCATCAGGTGACACAACTGCGAGTGACACAACTACACAACATCACTCGCATCAGGTGACACAACTACACAACATCACTCGCATCAGATGACACAACTACACAACATCACTTGCATCAGGTGACACAACTGCGAGTGACACAACTACACAACATCACTCGCAACAGGTGACACAACTACACAACATCACTCGCAACAGGTGACACAACTACACAACATCACTCGCATCAGGTGACACAACTACACAACATCACTCGCATCAGGTGACACAACTACACAACATCACTCGCATCAGGTGACACAACTACACAACATCACTCGCAACAGGTGACACAACTACACAACATCACTCGCAACAGGTGACACAACTACACAACATCACTCGCATCAGGTGACACAACTACACAACATCACTCGCATCAGTTGACACAACTACACAACATCACTCGCATCAGTTGACACAACTACACAACATCACTCGCATCAGGTGACACAACTACACAACATCACTCGCATCAGGTGACAACTGCGAGTGACACAACTACACAACATCACTCGCATCAGTTGACACAACTACACAACATCACTCGCATCAGGTGACACAACTACACAACATCACTTGCATCAGGTGACACAACTGCGAGTGACACAACTACACAACATCACTCAAAGAATGCTTGTTTCGCAGGTGGTTGAAGACGGCTACGAGTTCTTCGCTAAGCGGCAGCTGGTGACGCTGTTCTCGGCGCCGAACTACTGCGGCGAGTTCGACAACGCCGGGGGGATGATGAGCGTCGACGAGACTCTGATGTGCTCCTTCCAGGTGTCACATGACTTGCCTTCATACGCCCATCTAACGGGACATGCTTCTCCACACAATCAAAGAAATCATATTACACACACAGAAAGCTTCGCTTTAGGACAGTCTGCACGTTAACTCTAGCGCCACCGACTGGCCGGAGTTGCACTAGCATTTATGCTAACTTTTGAACTGTGAAGGCTAAAAAACTAAATCTGATTTTTGAATATTCCGGATTAACCTACTTTTTCGATCTCATCCTAGACGTTTGATCCAATTTTTACCAAATTTGGCTCGCATCATCTTCAGACCGTGCCGTTCTGCTCGTATAGCGCAGCGAGTTCAGCGATGAGCACGTAAAGCAGACGTGAGGCTGGTCTCCGCACTGATATGCTGTATTACGATCAAACCTGGCACCTGTCATTACATGCGTGACTCGAGAGGACATGCACCGTTTCGGCACAGCGCCACCTAGTGCTCGGGAGAAATGGACAATGGCTGTTTTTGTAATCATAAATTCATAACTTCTGAACGGTTTGGCCAAAAATCCCAATATTGATCTCTCTAGATTCAGTGCATACGGAGTCGAATTATAGCCAAGACATTTTGAACTTTGGTGTACAATACTGTATTTTACGCACGTGTCGTTGGCAAAAAATCCTTAAAAACATAAAACAATTTAGGGGGAAATTGTGTTCATTTGTCATGAAAATAATGTCACTAAAGCAAAAGATCATATTGGCCCTATTTAAAGTCTTCTTTTTCGAAATTTGATTTATGTACGTACTCTGATTGTGGAGAGAAATGTGTCTCGGATGTGTTTCTGTGAAATTCGCTTATGAATGATCCTTATGGGAACTTCACAATTCTTTCAGAAATTATGTTTTAAGATTAGAGAACAGTTTCAAATTGATTGAAGCCCATTTCTGCCACAAAAAAAGTCATGCTTTGGTAAAAGAAATTATTATTATTTCAACTTTTCATGACTTCATATTTCATAATTATGACTTTTTAAGTCATGATTTTGACACTTCATCTCATATGACATAATTATGATTAACCAAAGCATGATTTTTGCATGAATTGGCCTTCCGCACATGTTCTATATGTCGACTGAACCGTTTCTCGCTGTTGTTCAGATCCTGAAGCCGTCGGAGAAGAAGGCGAAGTATCAGTACGGCGGGATGAACTCCGGCCGCCCCGTGACTCCGCCCAGAACGGCTACGCCCCCGAAGAAGCGCTGAGGGGGCGGAGCCTCGGCCCGAACGGCCACGCCCCCGGAGAAGCGCTGAGGGGCGGAGCTACAACACGTGTGAACCGGCATGAAGACTGTCTTGAAAATAGGAATGATGTAGTTAAACACGCTTGGGTTTCTCCGTTGAAGACATCGCTCTCGCTCTGAGATCACTGTGTGCTGCTCTGCTTCTGTGTCTGTAAACGTCACGTTCTTCACAGTGTTTAAACACACATTTCTTTTGAGCTTTTTCTCGCTCTGCATCTAACAACAGAAGGGTTTACATTGACTAGGTCTTTTCTAGTTGATCGTTCCGCTCTTCGAGGCCTGTTGGAGTCAGACAGGTTCATAACATCTGGATTTTCAGTAAATAAAGTTGAACAAACCTCAGTGTGTTTTTAAGCCTGTTTTATGAAGCGCCCGTTCATAGAAAGTGTGTTCTTCAGTGGTGACGGAGAAACAGGTGTGTGTGAGGATCGAGTAAATGTTACCTAATCATTCTTGTAAGTGTTCATTAAAACTCATTATTACTAAAACAGCAGAAATAAGCTGGAGATAATCTGCAAAATCATCTTACTTTGACCCCTGAAGGAGCCAGTGGCTTAAAGAGTTAAAATAGTTGTGTGTGTGAGAGTGAGTGTTGTGGTTTTGTGTGTAGTTTCAAGAAATGGAGCCATAGTTTCATAAATTTTAAGCAATTTAAAAAACTTAAAATTGTCTCAAAACATAAGCACAAAAACATTATTTATACTTCGTCCATGGAGAGTTTTTTCTACAATGTTTTCGTTTGTCTAAGTAGTTTCAGGACGTTCAGAGAACATTGAAACGTAACGTTCCCATAATGTTTGAAGAATGTAATGTTCACATTACCAAGAAGCAAAACGTTTTTAAAACTTAAATTAGAGGTTTAGAATATTCATAACTTAGAAGTTAGCAAACCGTTCTTATAGCAGTATTGTTAGCTGGGTTGATGTGTGCAGTCGTAACCAAAAATAGTTTCAGGGAATGTCGATTAAATTATACATTACATGAATAAAACTTCCACCGAAACGTTTATCAAATAAAGGTTTTCACTTTTCTGCACTTAGCTAGCAAACCAGACGCGTGTTCGAGTTTCAGCTCTAGTCCTCGCGCATGCGCAGATGCACAAACGCGTTCGCGCTCCAGTCCCACGTGCATGCGCAGGTGATGCGCCGGCAGGTGGCGCTGTAAGACTGTTATATGCGGTTCAGATGCGTGTTATTTCTCCACATCTGTCTGTGTTTGTGTGAATTAACATCACTTGATCAGTACGAAAATTAACCATGCTTTTAATACAGTAACCATGGTTTTACTCTGATTTTTTACATTAAAAACCTGTTTGAAACCTGTTTTTAATACAGCATTTGCAGTAAAACCGTAGAACTACAACATTAACCGTGGTTTTACTGCAGCATTCGCACCATAAAAACATTAATACTATACAAAATTAAGTAACTATGTTTTAACTGCTTTTTGAAGTAAAATCAATCAACATGTTTTCAAGCACCTTAACTGGTTTTGTTTTGTAGTAAACCATAATAAACACATCTAAATATGGGTTTACTGCAGTGATCTGATCAGTTCTCTTACGAGAGGTTCTCTCGTACTGCGTAATATCTTACGCTAGGGGAAAACCTCTTTTCCTCGAGATATTGAAGCCAAAAAATTATCCTTAAAAGGGTAACAACACTAAACCAACTTTTTTTAATTAATGATCTGTAAGACTGGGGCTTTATTAGTGCTGCTCATTGATTCGAGTAACTTTTTTGACATTTGGGTATAAAAGGTTTTAATTCTACAATATATGGTGTAAAAACGTCTGAGTGCTGCCCTCTTCAGTTTGAATGGTGGCTACTGCAGTTGAATTTTCCTATTGGATGTTTGCGGTAGTTCGTGACGGTAGCGGTGAGAGCTGACGTAAGCAGGTTTCAGCTCACCACGCCCTTGGTACGAGCTACCACGTCCATGGCAGTATAAAAACCATATTGTTTCGTCAAAACCACTGTAGCAATCAGGAGTTGGAATTGCGAGTATTGAAAACGATCAGGATAGAGTATCCATTCATCCCCTCTATCTCCGCTGGGCTCCGCCCACTTTTCCAGCATTTTTCAAATATTGGCAGTGGGTGGAGTCAAGCTCTGACCAGGGGTTTAGTTACCCTTTAATTTTGAATTATTGCAAAACATATTGCAGCAGCATACAGATATAGGCAGGTGGCTCAGCGTGTCTATTGGCTGTCCTGCGGCAACTGCAGCAGCCTATCGAGAGCAGCCCTTTGGTGACGGTCCAATGGGGGCGCTTCGCGCCCATTGTGTCACGCTCACGCCCAAAGGGGCGTGGTCTAGCCCGATAAAGATAGCTCGATGGGCTGATCTCACTGATTTTTTATCTCTTCAGCGAAGCTCTGCATCGCTGGATCCTGAGTGAGGAAGCCGCGCCGTCGAGACAGCTTTCTGCGGGATGAGCGTCTGCACTGAAGTCGCTGGCCTACACATCGCCGCCTTCAGCCGCCGTTCCTGCTACGCTATCCGGCGTACTATATATCCTTTACTCTGCTCTGTGTATGTGTGTGTGTGTGTGTTTGCCCCGCGACTCACACGTCTATCATCTAAAAGAGCCGCGTCTTTTTAAAGATGCCATCCCCACTCAGCGACGGGGACCGCCATGTGATATGCGTTTCCTGCCTGGGAGAGGATCGCGCAGCTCTCGCGCTCGCCGACGGCGGCTGCCCTCACTGAGAGCTACTGCCTATGGTGACTCTGAGGACTCGCCTGGCATTCTTCTCCGAGACTGCACTTCCACCCGCTACAGTGCCGCGCCGTACTCAGCGGGTCCCCGAGCCTTCTCCAGCCCGTGAAAGCTCGCCGGTTTGCCCGCCAGCTTCACCAGCTTCACTCGAGTCGCTCACTGACGGATAACGGCCGCCGCGCGCCACCGCTTCCGCCATTAATGACGACGAGATAGCTGCATCTGTAGAGAAGGCCAGCTGCTCTATCCTGGCGTCGGACAGTGAGGATTGTGCGAGCTCTGTGGACCTCCCCCCCTTCTGTCCGCGAGTCGTCAGGGAAACGGGCCACCATCAAGACCGCGCGGCTAGCTTTCTTTACGTTATAAGAAGGCTACCCCACCCCCGCCCCCCCCGTGGGCGTGCATCACCGGCAAAATGAGGAAAGAGTGTGTTTTAGTCCCGCCGAGGCCGGACTCCATTTCTCAAACATTTCTCAGTTCCTCTTAGTTTGAGCGGCTGAAAATGTCAATATTGCAGCAATGAGCCTGTTGTATAACACGCACATCTGCAAACAAACGCCAACACACAAAACTGTGATGACGCTCTCTAATTTACTCGAGCTAGTGTCCTTCCTGTGGCTCTGTGGCGGAACCAGACTTCCACCGAAACTTTTCGCTCGTTCAGTTCCAGAAAAAGCGACTGTTCCAGTGTATTTAGCAGTAAACAAGCCGGTACCACGCCCCGCTTGCCTCCTCACAAATGCCGTTTCCACGGCGACCCAGAAAAATCATACAAGCATTGTATTTTCTGGTATTCCGGCCACAGCCGATGGTGTTATGAGTGTAATAAAATGCCCACAGCCCAGTGTTCATTTCTACACACAAACACAGCCCCCCACGGTACAGGGCTCGCACAAATGAAATCAACGCATGTCAATTGTGCATTAAATGTAGTGAATGTGCCCCACAACCCAGTGCCCACAAACACTACACACTGCATGTACCACGGTTTCTGTAAAACGTAACCAACACAAGTCTTCCTAGCCTCCTAGGAAAACGACGGTGTTTCAGTCTCGCCGCGGCCAGACTTCCACCGAAACTTTTTGCTCGTTCAGTTCCAGAAAATGCGACTGTTCCAGTGTATTTTGCAGTAAGCAAGCCGGTACCACGGCCCACTTGCCTGCACACAAATGCCGTTTCCACGGTGACCCAGATAAATCACATAAGCAGTGTATTTTCTGGTATTCCGGCCACAGCCGATGGTGTTATGAGTGTAATAAAATGCCCACAGCCCAGTGTTCATTTCTACACACAAACACAGCCTCCCACGGTACGTGGCTCGCACAAACAAAATCGCCTCATGTCGATTGTGCATTAAATGTAGTGAATGTGCCCACAACCCAGTGCCCACAAACACTACACACTGCATGTACCACGGTTTCTGTAAAACGAAACCAACACACATTCAGTCAGCTCAGGCCGACGGTGTTTTCAGTGCAGGAAATTTGCCCGCTGTCCCGTGCCCACATTCACTCACAGACATGTTAAGCCCCACGGGGCTCGCCCCGCTCTCTCTCCCTCAGCAAACTGCTATAAGGGATTTGAGCGCGGCCAGGCTGCCCGCCGCGATCGGCGCGCCCCCCGCCTCACACACTGTAAACACAGTGCCTGCGTTACACCACGCCGGAGCTCCCTTGCCGTCACGATGTCACGGCCAGAGCCCAGATCTCATTCTACCTCTAGCTATTCACGCGAAAGCGTGGGCACAGCTTCCTGGGGTATCAGAATGTATGCTGAACACTGTAAAAAGAGGCGATTCGCTACAGTTCGCTCGACGCCCCCGCCATTACACAGCGTGCGTCGAATCCACGGTGAAAACAGAAGTAGCACATCTACTTCGAGCCGAAATAGCGACACTATTGAGCAAAAGAGCAATAGAGCCCGTATCTCAAGCTCAGAGCGAAGGGGGTCTGTACAGCAGATATGTTCCGGTACCAAAGAAAAGACGGGGGTCTCAGACCCATTTTAGATCTAAGACAACTGAACAGAGCGCTTATGAAACGCCGGTTCAGAATGCTCACAACCAGCAAAATCCTCGCGCAGATTTGCCAAGGGGACTGGTTTATGTCAATAGATCTGAAGGACGCTTATTTCCAGATACAAATAGCGTCACGTCACAGGCGATTTTTGAGATTCGCCTTCGAGGGCCAGGCATATCAATACACAGTCCTGCCGTTCGGCCTGTCCCTTGCACCCCGTATATTTACGATGTGCATGGACGCAGCTCTCGCGCCCCTGAAACTTCAGGGCATGCGAGTTTTAAACTATTTGGACGATTGGCTGATTCTAGCTCGATCTCATTCAGAGCTCATAGAACACAGGACCATATTACTCGAACACCTCAAGAATCTTGGTCTCACAGTCAATTTGGCGAAGAGCTCGCTGTCCCCCAGCCAGGAAATATCCTTTCTGGGCACAGAGCTGAACTCGCTGTCAATGACAGCGCGATTATCGCCAGAGCACTTCTGTCCCCGAATAAGAGGTCACTACGTCTTGGTCCGCTCGGACAACATGTCGGTGGTATAAGGGGTGTACAGTTAAAGACCCAGAACCAGATATGAAGAATGAAGACCCGGAGTCAGAATTATAAAAAATTAAAGAAAAGTTTTACTGAAGATAGTTTGCAGTTTCATCAGCAGAAGTCAGCTTCAAGACTCACACAGGAGTTCGTAGGCCGCCCCGCTTACAGTTACAAAGATCACAGCAGTTATACCATTTCCAAGGTCTAAGCTACGTCATTGCTTACAGGTTGAATGATTCTCATTGGCTAAAAAACATTAAGAGCCTAAACAATTTAACACATGTGAGGAGATAGGGGTGCCTATCGCCATTAGTAAAGATAGTTGTCGTCCACTCAATAGATTTAGGTCTGTGGTGGCCTCGCAGGTTAGAGAAGGGCGCCGGGTTGTCTGGTCCGAACGTCCAGAACCTACATAGAATGTCATACGCACACACACAAATAACAGACACTAGCTAATAACAGCTCCCATCAAGGCTGAAGAGAGTCTGAGCTCCTTATTATCAGTTAAGTATACCAAAACATAATGCTAAAACATTCACTCGTTTGGGAGAAAAACAGATAACTGGCATTTACTCCCAAGGAAGGAAATATACTGGAAAGAATACATTTTAATACAACAATTAAAGTTCGATAGTAACGCTCAATATAGCTTGACCATCTGTCCAGCGAAGGATCATATGTGTCCATGCTGCCTTTAGGACCTTATATCAACCGTTCTACTGATCCCAGAGAAAGAGACAAACGGCCTTGTGGGTTACGTGGCCTTCGTGTCCTGCGTGTACTACGTGCAATCTCAAAGTAAGATTGGAATGCACCTAAAAGAAACTGGTTACTTCCATCACATGCATTTAAGAAAATATAATTTCACAAGCACAAAGAATATAAAAATGAGTATGTGATAATGAATATATTTGATTATTGATTTTTATAAAGGAAGTATATAAGCATTCAAAAGGATTTATGATTATAGATATATTTGAAGAGGCAAGGGATTTTGACCAACCCTTCAGTGGTATCCTACATAAATCACCAGGGCGGCGTCAGATCCCGAAACCTTTACAGGCTGACGGAACGCCTCCTGGTCTGGGCTCAGCACAATCTGCGCTCTCTGAGAGCAGCACATGTGCCTGGTCACCTGAATTTGGGACCAGACAGACTGTCCAGGAACAATGTTCCAGCAGGAGAATGGTCTCTGCACCCGCCGACGATCCTCCTGCTGTGGGAGACATTCGGCAGAGCGCAGGTAGACCTGTTTGCGTCCCAAGAGAACGCTCACTGCCCGAAGTTTTTCTCCAAGAGCAGGGATATACTGGCCCCGCTGCCCCCTCTATGCTTTTCCCCCCATCTCGCTGGAACGAATAAGGGAAAATGGATGCTCAGTGCTTCTTGTGGCCCCGCTCTGGACAAACCAAGTGTGGTTTCCAGTCCTGATGCAGCTGGAGAGCACTGCCCCATGGCCAATACCGATGAGGAAAGACCTCCTCTCTCAGGCCGGGGGCTCAATTTTGCATCCTCACCCGGAAAGGTGGGCCCTGCACGCATGGGCCATCAACGGGTACCCGCAAACCTCCACGAGGGAGTGCTAAACACCATCACGCAGGCCAGAGCACCGTCTACCAGACGCCTCTATGCCTCCAAGTGGTCAGTGTTTGTTAACTGGTGCAAAACCCGAGGTTTTCCACCTACAAGCAGCGGGGTAACGGAAGTACTTTCCTTCCTTCAAGAGCTACTGGATAAGGGCAGGTCCCCATCCACGCTCAAAGTCTACGTGGCGGCCATAGCAGCGTTTACGAAACCTGTGTCTGGCCTGTCACTGTGGAGAGATGATCTGGTCATTACTTTCCTAAGAGGAGCTAAGAGGATGAATCCTCCCAGAACCTCATCTATCCCCATGTGGGACCTTTCCATGGTGCTAGAAGCCCTGAAAGGAGCCCCATTCGAGCCGAATCGGACATCGGATATGAAACACTTGTCTTTCAAGACAGTGTTTCTCTTGGCTCTTGCGTCAGTAAAACGAATAGGGGATCTACAAGCTCTATCAATAAGCGCAACGTGTCTGGAGTTTGGGCCTAACGACTCAAAAGTCATACTCAAACCAAGACACGGATACGTACCTAAATCCCTCAACACGCCGTTTAGGGCCCAGGTTATCTCCCTGTCTGCCCTACCGGTTCATAATGAGGAGGAGAGCACAGGCCTCCTTTGCCCAGTTAGGGCGTTAAAGGCCTACGTATCTCGCTCATCTGTTTTCAGACAGACTTAGCAGCTTTTCGTTTCATTCGGCGGTCGCACTAAGGGCCTAGCCGCCTCGAAACAGACCCTATCCAGATGGATAGTTGATACCATAGCAATGGCATACACTACAAAGGGACTTGAGTGCCCCTTGGGTGTTAGAGCACATTCCACCAGAGGCATGGCCTCATCGTGGGCGTGGTCTAGTGGGATCTCCTTACAAGATATCTGTATGGCGGCAGGCTGGCCAGCCTCCCCGTCTACATTTATAAGGTTTTATAACCTAGAAGTTCCCGCCTTACAAGCTAAATTGCTGTCGGTTTAAAGTCAAGCACCACCTGCCCCGTCGTTCGGCGCAGAGTACTGCACTCGCTTGAGCACTGCTCAACGGGCTGTGAGTTTTTTCCCCGAGGAAAAATAATGCCTATACTATCATTCAGTACAGGCTGAAGTTCTCTTCACCCTAACTGTGTGTAGCACTATTATAATAAATAGCCCTTCTTATGTCTAAATTATTTAGAATGATGCTTCTAGCCTCTCTTCTCGGACTCTCTGAGTTCATGGTGATTATGCACTATATGAGCCCAGGGCACGGCGTTTTGCATAGTGTTCCCCTAGCGTAAGATATTACGCAGTACGAGAGAACCTCTCGTAAGAGAACGTACTCGGTTACTAACGTAACCTCAGTTCTCTCTAGCCGTGCCTGCTACGCGCTGGTTCGCTTCGGTGATGAAAAACCAGTGAGATCAGCCCATCGAGCTATCTTTATAGGGCTAGACCACGCCCCTTTGGGCGCGAGCGTGACACAATGGGCGCGAAGCGCCCCCATTGGACCGTCACCAAAGGGCCGCTCTCGATAGGCTGATGCAGTTGCCGCAGGACAGCCAATAGACACGCAGAGTCGCCTGCCTTGGTGTGTATGCTGCTGCAACGCGTTTTGCAATAATTAAAAATTAAGGATAATTTTTTGGCTTCAATATCTCGAGGAAAAGAGGTTTTCCCCTAGCGTAAGATATTACGCAGTACTCGTTCCCTCTTCTAGAGAGAACTGAGGTTACGTTAGTAACCGAGTACGTTATACTGTGTGAGAAACAATTAGGCATGATTTTCTGAAGAAATCATTTTGTAAATGGGCTTTTGTCGTGGCTGCATTCTCTCCCAGAATGCAGTGCTCTGCGAACAGTGATGCGTAACGCTGGTTAATGAAGCGTCTGAGAATGGAGTCGGTCACAGGCCTGAACACGGAGGACTGAGACGGGACGAGATGCACCAGCAAACGGAAGAATACAGTCAGAGTTTCTGACTCCACTGGCAGATGTGTGTTCTTGTTTTAAGCACAAACTTCATTTATTTTGATTAACAAGACGTAATCTCTTCAGTCATTTTGCTTCTTCTCCAGTAAATGTGTCGACTCCAGAAAGTGTAGATGTTTGTCTGGAGAGCGAGACACACACACACACACACACACACACTGCTCATGTTCGTCGCCGCGTTTGATCATGACTAAAGCTCTGCGTCTCTAGCCTGACCTGAGAGGTCAAAGGTCGTCCAGCGGTGCGGTCAGAGGTCAGAAATCATCATTAACACACCTAAACACACTGAGAAATTCACGACACGATATGAAAAACGAAAAAAGATTTTAAAAATATCAGCTCATTTGCACATTAAACCACTGCATTTTAATACTCGTATATCAGCATAAATCTGAATATTAGGGAGAATTGTTGCCTTTATGGTGGTATGCTTGACGCTCATGTCATGATCACAGAGAGAGAGAAAGTGTGTGTGTGTGTGTGTGTGTGTGTGAGAGAGAGAGAGATAGAGACTGGAATTCTTGCTATGAGACATAACAAACACCACATTCTTCCCACAGCAGCACGAGTGTGTGTAAGTGTGTGTGTGTGTGTGTGTGTGTGTGTGTGTGTGTGAGAGAGAGAGAGAGAGAGAGAGAGAGAGAGAGAGAGAGAGAGAGAGAGAGAGAGAGAGAGAGAGAGAGAGAGAGACTCACACACTCACACACTGTCTCTCTCTCCCTAGTTGAAAAAAGACTGGGGGATTTTCAGTGGCGGATTGTACATTGGGCAATAGCCACAAACAGGTACAGAGCACATCTGAATCCTTTGCATAGTGTAGACTGTAGTTTTTTGTGGGGAATTTGAAACTGTTAATCATGTTTTTGTTGAATGTTCAAGATTAAGTTAACTTTTTTGGTTGTTAAAAAATGTTTGCCAAAGGTTAGGTTTTTTGTTTACTAATGGTTTATTTATATGGGCCAAAAGATAGGGCTATAAATAAACAAAAAGTAGTATTATTGAATTTTATTTTTGGCAAAGCAAAGATGGCAATCTGGTTAACCAGGAAAAACAGGACTCTTAATTTAAGTGGAGTAGATCCAGTGCAGATGTTAAAAGGTTTTATAAAGGGTCGTTTGATGCTGGAGTTCGCTCATTATGAATTGGTAAATGACATTGAGACCTTTTTTTGATGTGGGGAACAGAAGGTGTGATGTGTGAGCCCAATGAAGAGCAAGGCTATCAGATAAGCTTTGGAGTGTTATAAAAGATAAGTGGAGTTGTACAATATTCCATTATTATTTGTACTTATTTTTATTTATTTATTTATTTTATTTTTACTTTTTTTTTCCAGGTTTTTTTTTAAGATGTTTGTTCTTTGTGTTTTGGAATATTTAATGTAAAATAAATCTGATTTTAAAGGTCTCTCTCTCATACACACTCACACTCTCTCTCTCTCTCTCTCTCTCTCTCTCTCATACACACTCTCTCTCTCTCTCTCTCTCTCTCTCTCTCATACACACTCACACTCTCTCTCTCTCTCTCTCTCTCTCTCTCATACACACTCACACACTCTCTCTCTCTCTCTCTCATACACACTCACACTCTCTCTCTCTCTCTCTCTCTCATACACACTCACACTCTCTCTCTCTCTCTCTCATACACACTCACACTCTCTCTCTCTCTCTCTCTCTCTCATACACACTCACACTCACTCTCTCTCTCTCTCATACACACTCACACTCTCTCTCTCTCTCTCTCTCTCTCTCATACACACTCACACTCTCTCTCTCTCTCTCTCTCTCTCATACACACTCACACTCTCTCTCTCTCTCTCTCTCTCTCTCATACACACTCACACTCTCTCTCTCTCTCTCTCATACACACTCACACTCTCTCTCTCTCTCTCATACACACTCACACTCTCTCTCTCTCTCTCTCTCATACACACTCACACTCTCTCTCTCTCTCTCTCTCTCATACACACTCACACTCTCTCTCTCTCTCTCTCTCTCTCTCATACACACTCACACTCTCTCTCTCTCTCTCTCTCTCTCTTTCATACACACTCACACTCTCTCTCTCTCTCTCATACACACTCACACTCTCTCTCTCTCTCTCTCTCTCTCTCTCTCTCATACACACTCACACTCTCTCTCTCTCTCTCTCTCTCATACATACACACTCACACTCACTCTCTCTCTCTCTCTCTCTCATACACACTCACACTCTCTCTCTCTCTCTCTCTCTCTCTCTCATACACACTCACACTCTCTCTCTCTCTCTCTCTCTCTCTCTCTCTCTCTCTCTCTCTCTCTCTCTCATACACACTCACACACTCTCTCTCTCTCTCTCTCTCTCTCTCGCTCTGAGTCTCTCAATTCAATTCAATTCAGAAAGCTTTATTGGCATGACAAAAAAATACATTTTGTATTGCCAAAGCATCAAAACAACATAGAAAATGATTTAGAACATTTAGTACACAAAAATAGTAATACTGATATCATAAAACAATAATAATAAAATAAACAAAGATTAATAAATAAAATAAAAAGGATTTAGAAATAATTTATATAGAAAAACAAACAATATTGAACATATACATGTGTGTAGGTCTCAGGCTGTGAGTGTGTGTGTGTGTAGGTCTCAGGCTGTGAGTGTGTGTGTGTGTAGGTCTTAGGCTGTGAGTGAGTGTGTGTGTGTGTGTAGGTCTTAGGCTGTGAGTGTGTGTGTGTTTATTGGATGTTTGCTGGCCTCTGGTCGTCCCTCAGGATATGGCAGGATGCTACAAATTTCGCAGCTATATTTGAGCATTTGGCTTCTTCGCCAAGAATGAAACAGAGTTTTTGGATTGGATTACAGGTGTTAAATTGGGGAAATATGTTATTAATTTTGGGGTAATAGTGGTCTCTGATGTGTTTATATTTTGGGCATTCTGTGAGGAAGTGCAGCTCGGTCTCCGTCACTCCCAGGATGCAGTGCGAGCAGAGTCTGTCCTCACGGGGAGAGCCAGGTCTGTCTGCGCCGGCCCGTCTCTATGGCCAGGCTGTGCTCGCTGAGTCTCTCACACACACACACACACACACACACACACTCCCGTCTCTATGGCCAGGCTGTGCTCGCTGAGTCTCTCACACACACACACACACACACACACACTCCCGTCTCTATGGCCAGGCTGTGCTCGCTGAGTCTCTCACACACACACACACACACACACACACTCCCGTCTCTATGGCCAGGCTGTGCTCGCTGAGTCTCTCACACACACACACACACACACACACACACTCCCGTCTCTATGGCCAGGCTGTGCTCGCTGAGTCTCTCACACACACACACACACACACACACACACTCCCGTCTCTATGGCCAGGCTGTGCTCGCTGAGTCTCTCACACACACACACACACACACACACACACACTCCCGTCTCTATGGCCAGACTGTGCTCGCTGAGTCTCTCTCTCTCACACACACACACTCACACACACTCCCGTCTCTATGGCCAGGCTGTGCTCGCTGAGTCTCTCACACACACACACACACACTCCCGTCTCTATGGCCAGGCTGTGCTCGCTGAGTCTCTCACACACACACACACACACACTCCCGTCTCTATGGCCAGGCTGTGCTCGCTGAGTCTCTCACACACACACACACACACACACACACACACTCCCGTCTCTATGGCCAGACTGTGCTCGCTGAGTCTCTCTCTCTCACACACACACACTCACACACACTCCCGTCTCTATGGCCAGACTGTGCTCGCTGAATCTCTCTCTCTCACACACACACACTCACACACACTCCCGTCTCTATGGCCAGACTGTGCTCGCTGAGTCTCTCACACACACACACACACACTCCCGTCTCTATGGCCAGGCTGTGCTCGCTGAGTCTCTCACACACACACACACACACTCCCGTCTCTATGGCCAGGCTGTGCTCGCTGAGTCTCTCACACACACACACACACACACACACACACACTCCCGTCTCTATGGCCAGGCTGTGCTCGCTGAGTCTCTCACACACACACACACACACACACACACACACTCCCGTCTCTATGGCCAGACTGTGCTCGCTGAGTCTCTCACACACACACACACACACACTCCCGTCTCTATGGCCAGGCTGTGCTCGCTGAGTCTCTCACACACACACACACACACACACACACACACTCCCGTCTCTATGGCCAGACTGTGCTCGCTGAGTCTCTCACACACACACACACACACACTCCCGTCTCTATGGCCAGGCTGTGCTCGCTGAGTCTCTCACACACACACACACACACACTCCCGTCTCTATGGCCAGGCTGTGCTCGCTGAGTCTCTCACACACACACA
>CM060597.1:66934122-66964122 GCA_030578255.1 Tiaroga cobitis | reverse complement strand
TGATTTGAAAAGTTTGAGCCAAATTTGGATTGGGATGTCAATTTTGATTGATCTTTTTATGGCATAGAAAGGCCGTTGAGCTTTCTCTTTGAGTTCATTCACAGCCAAAGTAAAGTTGCCAGTTGGAGTTATTTTAAGGCCGAGGTAAGTGTATGTTTTTGTGCTCTCAATGGTTCTGTGTGATAGTGTGAATGTGTGTGTTGGTCCCTGAGATCTGGAGCGTTTCTGGAACATCATGACTCTAGTTTTCTGGAGGTTGACGGTCAGGGCCCAGGACTGACAGTAATCCTCCAGCAGATCCAGGCTGTCCTGAAGCCCCTCTTTAGTGGGCGACAGGAGGACCAGGTCATCTGCGTAGAGAAGACACCTGATCTCTGTGTAGTGTAGAGTGAGACCTTGAAAGGGAGCATGTTCTAACGTATCGGCCAATTGGTTGATGTAAATGTTGAAGAGGGTGGGGCTTAAACTGCAGCCCTGTCTCACTCCGCGCCCCTGGGGGAAAAATTCGGTTCTTTGGTTTCCAATTTTCACAGCGCATTGGCTGGCGGTGTACATCGATCTGATCAAATCATAGAATTTCCCCCCTATTCCACTGTCGAGAAGTTTTAGGTATAATCCTTTGTGCCAGATTGAATCAAAGGCTTTCTTAAAATCAATGAAACAAGCAAAAATTTGTCCTTTGTTTTGATGTACATATTTGTCAACTAGTGTTTGTAATGTAAAAATATGATCGGATGTGCGACATTTTGGAAGAAAGCCGATTTGGGATTTACTCAAGGCATTGTGCTTCATAAGGAAGTCTAAAAGTCTGGAGTTTAAGATGCTGCAGAGAACCTTCCCCAGGTTACTGTTCACACAGATGCCTCGGTAGTTGTTGGGGTCTAATTTGTCTCCGTTCTTGTGGATGGGGCTGATGAGGCCCTTGTTCCAGATCTCCGGGAAGAACCCTACACACAGAACATCATTGAACAGTTTCAGCATGGCCAGTTTGAAGCTTTGGTCTGTGTGTTTCAGCATCTCGTTCAGGATGCTGTCGACACCACAGGCTTTCTTGGGCTCATGACTCCTAATTTGTCTTCCAATTCTTTCATTGTTATGGGGAAATCTAAAGGGTTTTGATTTTCTTTAATTGATCTTTCCAAATTGTCTAGTTTATTAATTATTTCGTTTTGTTTATCATTTTGAATTTCAGTTGGGCTGTATAATTCTTGGAAGTGGTTTTTCCACTTCTCCCCGTCTTGGATTGCCAGAACTTCTTGATTTGGATTGTATAACAATTTCCATTTATCCCAAAATTTGTGTGAGTTTATAGATTTTTCAATTTCTTCAAACTGGTTTTGCAGAAACTGTGCTTTTTTCCGCCGGAGTGTGGCTTTATACTGTTTTAATGCCTCACAGTAAAGAAGGCGGAGGTCCGAATTATCTGGTTGTCTGTGTTTTTGGTTTGATAAGTTTCTTAGGTTTTTTCTCAGAGCCTTACAGTCCAAATCAAACCATTTGTCAGAATCTAAATATTTTTTCTTTGGTTTAACAGTTGATAAATTACTTTTTTGTGCTGTTTTGTAGAATATGTTGTTTAGATCTTGTACTTCCTGATTGATGCCGAATTGATTTTTAGGGTATTCCTGTATTTGGAATGAATGTATGAGGGATTGTATTTCTGGAGACTCAACAGCAGTGCTGTAATTAGTGCCACTGTTTTCAGTCCATTTGAAAGACATTAATTTGCTCATTTGATATGGGGTCCTAATTGGTATGGGTGATGTTTCAGATTGCTTTATATAGAGGGTGATTTGGCTGTGGTCTGAGAAAGGTTTTAAGGGTTTGACTGTGAATGCTCTCAAAGAGGAAAGGTCTAGATCTGTGATGGCATAATCTACTGTGCTGTTCCCCAGAGCTGAGCTGTAGGTGTATCGGCCGAGCGAGTCTCCTCGCAGTCTTCCGTTGACGATGTACAGAGCCAGTCCTCGGCAGAGCTGTAGTAGCTGCCGTCCGTGAGCGTTCACGGTTTCATCGCAGTTTTGCCTGCTCTCTCTCTCGCTCTGAGTCTCTCTCTCTCTCTCCGAGTCTCTCTCTCTCGCTCTGAGTCTTTCTCTCGCTCTGAGTCTCTCTCTCTCTGAGTCTCTCTCTCTCTCTCTCGCTCTGAGTCTCTCTCTCTCTGTCTCTCTCTCTCTCGCTCTGAGTCTCTCTCTCTCTCTCTCTCTGAGTCTCTCTCTCTCTCTCTCTCTCTCTCGCTCTGAGTCTCTCTCTCTCTCTCTCTCGCTCTGAGTCTCTCTCTCTCTCTGAGTCTCTCTCTCTCTCTCGCTCTGAGTCTCTCTCTCTCTGAGTCTCTCTCTCGCTCTGAGTCTCTCTCTCTCTGTTTCTCTCTCTCTCTCGCTCTGAGTCTCTCTCTCTCTCTCTCTCTTGCTCTGAGTCTCTCTTTCTCTCTCTCTCTCTGAGTCTCTCTTTCTCTCTCTCTCTCTGAGTCTCTCTCTCACTCTGAGTCTCTCTCTCTCTCTCGCTCTGAGTCTCTCTCTCTCTCTCTCTCTCTCTCTCTCTCTCTCTCAGGAGCAGCTGGTCGAGACACAGAGCTTCTCTGTCCTCCATCTTCAGCTGTTTCTCTCATTCTCTCCTCAGTTAATCACTGACAGCAGCAACAAGAGCTCACACACACACACACACTCTCACACACGCTCACCCACTCACACACACACACACACACACCCACTCACACACACGCAACTCTATAATGTGAAACACTTAAAGCTCTGATAACGTGTGTGTGTGCGTGCGTGTGTGTCTGTGCATGCGTGCGTGTATGTGTGTGTGTGCGTGCGTGCGAGTGTGTGTGTGTGTGTGATTCAGCACAGAAGACCAGACGGTTCTTCATCATCAACATCACAGATATTCTCATTCAGATATTTATATCAGTTAAATAAGTTTTTCTCGAGCGGATCCTCAACATGATGGATGTGTAATATCTAGTTAATGTTAATAAAACACGAGATCTGAGTGTGTGTTCGTGCAATAGAGAGGAGATGCAAAGCGTTTCATCATCACAATCACGTGCTTTCATATGCAAAACCACACAAACGTTCCCACAGTTATGATTCCCATATAGAGCAAAGCTTAGAAACACCAGAGTATTTTATTTGCAAATGAACGTCTCGCAGCAGGATTATTGAAATGAGCTGCAAAACAAACACACGAGGAGAGCCGTGGATAAACGGCTGGACTGAAGAAGGGGTTCTGTTTTTCCTTGTCGACGACCTTGTCTTGAGGACGACCTTGGCTTGAGGACGACCTTGGCTTGAGGGCCACCTTGTCTTGAGGACGACCTTGTCTGGAGGACAACCTTGGCTCGAGGACGACCTTGTCTCGAGGACGACCTTGTCTCGAGGACGACCTTGTCTCGAGGACGACCTTGGCTTGAGGACGACCTTGGCTCGAGGACGACCTTGTCTCGAGGACAACCTTGGCTCGAGGACGACCTTGTCTCGAGGACGACCTTGGCTTGAGGATGACCTTGTCTCGAGGACGATCTTGGCTTGAGGACGACCTTGGCTCGAGGACGACCTTGTCTCGAGGACGACCTTGGCTCGAGGACGACCTTGTCTCGAGGACGACCTTGTCTCGAGGACGACCTTGGCTCGAGGACGACCTTGTCTCGAGGACGACCTTGGCTCGAGGACGACCTTGTCTCGAGGACGACCTTGGCTCGAGGACGACCTTGTCTCGAGGACGACCTTGTCTCGAGGACGACCTTGTCTCGAGGACGACCTTGTCTCGAGGACGACCTTGGCTCGAGGACGACCTTGTCTCGAGGACGACCTTGGCTCGAGGACGACCTTGGCTCGAGGACGACCTTGTCTCGAGGACGACCTTGTCTCGAGGACGACCTTGGCTCGAGGACAACCTTGGCTCGAGGACGACCTTGTCTCGAGGACGACCTTGGCTCGAGGACGACCTTGGCTCGAGGACGACCTTGTCTCGAGGACGACCTTGGCTCGAGGACGACCTTGGCTCGAGGACGACCTTGTCTCGAGGACGACCTTGTCTCGAGGACGACCTTGTCTCGAGGACGACCTTGGCTCGAGGACGACCTTGTCTTGAGGACGACCTTGTCTTGAGGACGACCTTGTCTCGAGGACGACCTTGTCTTGAGGACGACCTTGGCTTAAGGACGACCTTGGCTTGAGGACGACCTTGGAGTCATTAGGCCCAAACTCAAGGCATTAAGCGCTGACGGAGAGCGCTTGTAATTCGCCCACTCGCTTGACCGATGCTAATGCTAGCAGGAGTGCGATCTTGAGCGAGAGTGGCCGACTGTAGCGGCTCGAAGGGGCTGAGAGGTCCCAGGAGGGTCCGGTGAGGGGGAAAGGGTTGGACGAACCACCAGGTTGCTTCTACCCAGAGTTTTGCTGGCCACAGGCATGTGGAAGGGGTCTTGACTCCGTGCTGAGCACCAGTTGGAGAAAACAGAACACTTCGCTGGGAGGTCTGCCAGTTCCCGTTGAGGGGCCATGTGTGGAGGGCCCACATCTTGGGTCGGTGTGCCAGATTGTCCTGTTCGCCTGGGAGAGGAGGTCTTTCCTCAGGGGTATTTGCTGTGAGCACTTGGATCCGCTCGGGGAACCAGGGTTGGGTACGCCTGTCCTCCTTGATCCGTCTGATGACCCGAGGAGCGTGGCATGGGGAAAGGGGAAGGCTGGGCCATTTGTGGGCCAGTGCATCCGTGCTCTTTGTGAAGGATATTGGGCACTCTGCAACAATACTTTTCTTACTTAGTATTTTTGTCTTGTTTCCAATCCAAATGCTTTCCTGCAGCTCAAACAGTAGAGCGTTGGCGCTTGCAACGCCAAGGTCATGGGTTCGATTCCCAAGGAAAGCAAGAACTGATAAGAATGTAAAAACCTTGGAATGCAATGTAAGTCTCTTTGGATAAAGGCATCTGCTAAATGCAAATACCTAAAAATTCTTGAATCAAGATGCATTTTACTATTTTTTACTACACTCAGAATTAAGTGATTTGTTGCTTTAAAAAAAAAAAGATCTGCCAATGGGGTAGGAAAAAATATTTTAATTCAAACTGAAAAAAATTTTTTTTACCCCATTGACAGATAATTGAGTTTTTTTTATTAATTGATTTATATTCCCAGAAAACAAGACATAATATCTTATGGCATTTTACTACTTTAGTGAGGACATTTGTATTTAAGAATTTTTTTATATTTGGACTGGAAACAAGACAAAAATACTAAGTAAGACAAGCATTGTTTGCAGTGCAGTGAGATTTGCATTTGGAGGCGAAGAGGTCGACCTCAGGCCTTGCCGAAGATGCTCCAGATCGTTTGACCCATCTGGGGATGGAGAGACGCTGGGAACACGTTGTCCCGGGACGGCATGTCTGCTCCCTGGCTCAGGTGTGCCCATAACAGGAGGCGTCGGGCTAGTCTGTACAGAGGCCGCGACCTGAGTCCACCCTGGTGGCTTATGTAGGACTCTACTGCCATGTTGCTCACCTACATCCGCTCGCTCGACTTCTGGCTCCACTGTTTCTGTCTCCGAGGCTCCTGGGGGAATGGACACAGGAGAGCGCGAGGGACGGAGCCAGCGATCCTTGAACGCAGAGATGAGAGACACACCGGCGACAATCCTAAAGCGAATTGAGCTGCTTTTATAGGCAGATGCTCCACCCTCTTTGGGACACGCTGCTCAGCCATTGGTTCCTGCAGTTCCACTGCTCAGCCAATAGCGTGTGTGCGTCTCTGCACTGTTATGGCTGTGCAGTAGCACTGCGTTGTTGAATAAAAGGCTTCAATAAATCTGAGAATAGGAGTTTTCCCCATAGCGCATAGCAAAGACGCAATACGAGTAAACGTTTCGAAAGGGAACCGAGATTACGTCAGTAACCGAGACGTTTCAGAAGACAGAAAAAGCCCAAACTCTTCCAAACTCAAAACACTGGCTACCGACAGCATAACTCGCTCCGGCTGAATGAAGTGACGTGTCTCTGACGACGGACTCTTACACTGTTTACTTTACATCTTCATTCATTCAGTGATTCTAACCTGCGACAACATGTTCATTCCACATGATAATGAAGATTATCTAATCTGTTATGAATTCAGTAAATTCTGCTGTGATTCCTCGGGCATGATGGGAAACCGGTTCAGGGTATCTGATCTGTGTGTGTGTTCTCTGCTGAAGCCGGAGATCGGACAGGTGTGTGTGAAGTGAGCATGTTCAGACCCGACTCGTCTGTTCACTCCGCATGAGTGCAGCTCTTTATCTCCAGTCGAGCCTTGAGCTCCTGGAAACTCGACCGACCCGTTTCTGCATCAGATGTGATGCGTTCATGATCCGGTCAGGAGAGTCTGACTCTGACATCACTTCCTTCCGGATGATCGGCTCGTTTCTACATGAATCATGTCGTGTCAGGCTGTGGAAGCTGATCTCTCGTTGGGTTAATGGAGACGCTTGATATTATTGCAGAGGAGTTTCACACACAAGCCTCTATATTGTGTAAATGAATTATCATAGTCTATAATGTCTGATAAAACACGAACAAAGAGCACAACAGGCGTCTTTATCTGCACTGGCGTGGGTAAGAGTTCATGAATAGACTGAGTCACAGAATATGAATCTGATGCATTCAGTCAAATCGACTCTTTGTCCAGTGACTCAATGAGACTCTATGTGTGTGAGAGAGTGAGTGTGAGTGTGTGTGAGAGAGAGAGAGTGTGTGTTTTTGTTTAAAGCAGATAATCTGTTCTTTCTTTTGATATATTACATGTTCAGATATTCATTCAACAAAATATTCTAGGAGTCATAAAAGTTGTGAAAATGATTAAAATCCCTAAAAATCAGTAAAAAAACATTTCATTAAAATAAGTATTTATTTTTCTTTGTTTCAAGAGACAAAAGAAATAAGTCAATGTATTATGACATTTCATCATAAAAAAAAATAAAAAATTAAACAAATAAATTAGGATCAATCAATCAAGCACGAAAAAAAGTAATATAAAGTAAATAGCAGCACAAACAACTACAGTCACAAACAGATCAGCAAACGGATACTAGCTGTGACATCACCGTATCAAAACTGTTAAAATAATAAACACTCAATTCATGTGAAAATGTCAGATTCAAGTAGAACAATCTCATCATTGCAGTGAAGAGTCGAATCCTGAGAGAAGCAGAACATCCCAGACCGAGTCCATCACACACCCGCGCTTCACGCTAGCATTAGCATGTGCGCTCCACCGTTTCATCCAGCGTGATCGTGTGTTTGAGTGTGTCCAGACAGATGTGACTTCAGTAAATCGTCCGGTTCCATAGTTCGTCACCTTTACTGAGCAACTGTGGTCATCAATAACGTGCATTTCATCTTAAAGTCTACAAGAAATCAAAACTGACTGTTAGCGCACATCACTTACGACCAATCCACACGTTAATCCACTGGACAGAAACATGTTTGTCCTGGTAAAACATTATTATTATTATTATTATATTGTCTATCAAACTTTTGTTTTTCTATTGGAAATTCGGCACAAAGATGCTTCACGCTGACTTTATTTTAAAGTTTATTTGAATAGGGACAAGTATGTTACATAAGCTCATGTTCCATACTACAACATTTTAGCCGAGGCTAATTCTCAATGTTAGTCCCCTTTAACCTGTAGCGGGACGATTGCAGTGCTTTACTTTAGTTATTTTTTACTTATTTTAGTAATCAACACACAAAAGGTATGAAACTTTCAGAATCATCCAGTTTTGTAATTGGACACCTGCTATAATCTTTCGGTAGGCTCCTCCCCCTAGTGGACGGGGCCTCATACGCTTCCGGCAGGCTCCTCCCCTAGTAGGCGGTGCTTATACTCTTCTGACAGGCTCCACCCCTAGTGGACAGGGCCTTATACGCTTCCGGCAGGATCCTCCCCTAGTGGGCGGGGCCTCATACACTTCCGGCAGGCTCCTCCCCCTAGTGGGCGGGGCCTCATACGCTTCCGACAGGCTCCTATTGTGGCGGATATTGTGACAGGAGAACGCATCGAACGCTGAGATTTGGTAAAGCACCTAAATAAAATTTTGTGACTTTGGTTAGACATATTTGATTTTCTAACAAGTTTAGAGTCCAAATCAATTTGTTAATTATATGATTGTATAAAATAAAAGGCGTTTATTTCAGTACAGTATTTAAGTTTTTTACACTTGCTTCCACATCTGCAATAATCAGTAGTCTTCTTTAAAAAAGGACGAACCTTGGTCTGTATTCCAACGCATTCATGAAACAACTAATTCATAAGAACCGGATTCAAACCGAACTGTGTTTAAACAGAACCGGATTCAAACCGGACTAAGAACCGGATTAAAACCCAACTTTGTTTAAACAGAACCGGATTTAAACCGGACTAAGAACCGGATTAAAACCCAACTGTGTTTAAACAGAACCGGATTCAAACCAGACTAAGAACCGGATTAAAACCGAACTGTGTTTAAACAGAACCGGATTCAAACCGGACTAAGAACCGGATTAAAACCCAACTGTGTTTAAACAGAACCGGATTAAAACCGGACTGAGAACCGGATTCAAACTAAACTGTATTTAAACAGAACCGGATTCAAGCCGAACTGTGTTTAAACAGAACCGAATTCAAACCGGACTGAGAACTGAATTTGTGTGAACGCATCAGTGTCTGTTTCATCTGTTCGGGAAACAAACATTTAAGACAAATGGTTGAATAGATTCTCCTAGTCTGCAATCTGGTTGAAGGATTGGTGTGGTTTCATGTTTCTGCACCTAAAACACTGAGGACTTACAGAAGGAAACTCCTGAACAATCAGGATTTCATTAATCAGGCGTAATCTCTGTAAAGGTGACACATAATGCCCATTTTCACATGATGTAATATAAATGTCTTATGTCGTCAGTGTCTGTGAAGTGTCCGCTCAGATTTCACCAGGATTTTTTATTATAGCTTGTCAAATTTGCCCGTTTTTAGGTGTGAGGGGAAACGCTCTGTTTTTGTGCGTGTCACTTTAAATGCAAATGAGCTGATGCTCCGCCCCCGTTCGAGTTTAGAGTTTAGGTTATCTGAAGCTGTGGTACTCGTCGAGTTTAGAGTTTTAGGTTATCTGAAGCTGTGGTACTCGTCGAGTTTAGAGTTTAGGTTATCTGAAGCTGTGGTACTCGTTGAGTTTAGGTTATCCGAAGCTGTGGTACTCGTCGAGTTTAGAGTTTTAGGTTATCTGAAGCTGTGGTACTCGTTGAGTTTAGGTTATCTGAAGCTGTGGTACTCGTCGAGTTTAGAGTTTAGGTTATCTGAAGCTGTGGTACTCGTTGAGTTTAGGTTATCCGAAGCTGTGGTACTCGTCGAGTTTAGAGTTTTAGGTTATCTGAAGCTGTGGTACTCGTCGAGTTCAGAGTTTAGGTTATCTGAAGCTGTGGTACTCGTCGAGTTTAGGTTATCCGAAGCTGTGGTACTCGTCGAGTTTAGAGTTTAGGTTATCCGAAGCTGTGGTACTCGTCGAGTTTAGAGTTTAGGTTATCCGAAGCTGTGGTACTCGTCGAGTTTAGAGTTTAGGTTATCTGAAGCTGTGGTACTCGTCGAGTTTAGAGTTTAGGTTATCTGAAGCTGTGGTACTCGTTGAGTTTAGGTTATCCGAAGCTGTGGTACTCGTCGAGTTTAGGTTATCTGAAGCTGTGGTACTCGTCGAGTTTAGGTTATCTGAAGCTGTGGTACTCGTCGAGTTTAGGTTATCTGAAGCTGTGGTACTCGTCGAGTTTAGGTTATCTGAAGCAGTAGTACTCGTCGCTCTCCACACGAGGGCGCAGGGCAGATTTGGTAAACGTCTCCTCCTCGGTGACGGATCCGTCGGGATCGGGATCGTCCTCTCCCAGTGTGTCCAGGTAACTGCCCACCGAGATCCCGTCCAATCCATCGCTGCCGTGCTGGGACTGGCTGTCTGATAGGCTGAAGGAGCTGCCCGTCAAGCTGCTGTCCCGGCTGGCCACGCCCCCTCGCTCCTCCATTAGCCAGCGCATTGACTCCACCCCCTCGTTGATTGACAGCAGCTGATGCATCAGTTTAACGTCTATAGAGCGGAGATGAGCCTGCGTTCAGGAAACACACCCACAAACTTATCAATATTACGATTATGATATCTGTTATCTTTCTATTTTACATTTCTGTCACAGTAATCCACTTACAAATAATTAGGGATGCACCGATATGAAAATTTCGGTCGATACGATAACCGATAACTCGTTATATTTGAAAGCCGATAATCGATATATTGGCCGATAAATCTAAATCCAAATTTTTTTATATCATTTTAAAAGCATGATTACAAAAACAAAAGTCTCACCATTAAAAGCCACGTCCCAAACACACAATTATAATGTTCTCATGATAGTTTTATGTAGCCGATATGACACACTTGCGCTCCACATGTTGCACTCTGATGTATTATCCTTTTTTGAAGTGTTTCCAATCATATTTCAAGCAACTAAAAACCCTCATGTTGAACAGCGTGCATCTGAAGCGTCTCAGCTGAAGGAACTACACTATTTATCGGCTTTAATATATCGGACAAATTTTCTTATCGGGCCGTTAACAATAACATTACAAATAAACATATCAGCCGATACCGATATGGTGGCCGATATATCGTGCTTCCCTAGAAATAATTACATAAATAATTTAAAAAATGATTTCTAATTTTTCTCTCTTCTACTCTTCAGCTGCATTTATTTGATCCAAAATACAGTAAAACAGTGAAATATTATTAGAATGTAAATCAGCTGTTTCTATGTGAATATATAAAGTGTAATTTATTCCTGTGATCAAAGCTGATGTCCAGCATCATTACTCCAGTCTTCAGTGTCACATAATCCTTCAGAAATCACTCTAATATGATGATCTGATGCTCAAGAAACATTCATTATTATTATCAATGTTCATATTTTTGTGGAAACTGATACATTTTATTTAAATAATTTTTCTTGCAGACATGCAGACATTATATATATATATATATATCTTGTCTTTCGAAAATCATATTTCATATGTTACAAGAACAGCCTTTTTCCATCTTAGAAACATTGCTAAATTACGTAACATGCTATCAGTCTCTGATGCAGAAAAGTTAGTTCATGCATTCATGACCTCGAGACTAGATTACTGTAATGCTTTATTAGCTGGTTGTCCTGCATCCTCAATAAACAAGCTACAGTTAGTGCAAAATGCAGCCGCTAGAGTTCTTACTAGGTCAAGAAAATATGATCATATAACACCAATTTTATCATCTCTACACTGGTTACCTATCAAGTTCCGTATCAATTACAAAGTACTACTACTGACCTATAAAGCCCTAAATGGTTTAGCTCCTGTGTATTTAATGGACCTTCTATCGCCCTACAATCCATCGCGTTCTTTAAGATCACTAAATTCGAGGCTTCTAGTCATTCCTAGGATATCTAAGTCCACTAAAGGAGGGAGGGCGTTCTCACATTTAGCTCCTAAACTCTGGAATAGCCTTCCTGATATTGTTCGAGGCTCTGACTCGCTGTCCCAGTTCAAAACTAGATTAAAGACGCATCTCTTCAGCCAAGCATTTACATAATGCTTACCTTTTATAATACTGCTGAATCAGATCAAATGCATTTAATACTATAAAAATTGAAGAGACTGTAGGTTATCTGTATAGGTTGCATAGGATTTGCAGTCATTACGTTCCTGTGTATATTGCGTGATTGACGGGTGGTTGGGCAGATATTGTGTTGCGGTAGGTAGTATGCCATACGGAACCGTTGTCCACTGAAACTGCTTTAACGCACCAGTGGGGCTCGACAGCCTTAGTCAACGGGTTGGCGCGTATGGTTGGGTTGCGGAGAGATTGTGAGATTGTGGTTAGGTCTCAGCAGCAGGAGGGACGTATAGGTCAGTAAGCTGGGCTGAGTTGAGTGGGGGACGGAGGGGGGTGATTTTGGGACGCAAGAGTCACTGTCTTCATGTTTTGTCATTTACGCCTGTGTTATGGAAATCATCATTATGAACAGCAGCTACGCTAATTATTTTCCCTTTGCTTTTCTGCTGTTATCTCGGGACGCGAGTCCCGAGAAAATGGCGTTCGTCAGCTCCAGTTTGTATCCAGCCTCTCACGGAGACTTCAGATGCCCCAATCACAAAGCCTATGAAGTGACGACTCAACACGGGCGATATGGACTCTCTATGGTGGACGGCACTGATCCTCAACAACTCGTCTTAAGACCGGCGTGCATACTTGGACTTCCAAAAAATACTCTAAATGTTCCGATCCAATCTGACTTGTAATGCTGCCCGAATCATGCACTGTTCCTTCGTTGGCCAGAGGAGAACTGGCCCTCCGACTGAGCCTGGTTTCTCCCAAGGTTTTTTTCTCCATTCTGTCCCTGATGGAGTTTTGGTTCCTGGCCACTGTTGCCTTGGCTTTTGGCTTGCTTAGTTGGGGACATTTAATATTCAATAATATTATTGATCTGCCTTACTTAAGGTGGACGTTGACGCAATATCTTTTAGAAACAAACTTTGTTATATTGTTTTCATGTTATCACTGTGAAGCGCTTTGATACAATCTGTATTGTAAAAAGCGCTATATAAATAAAGGTGACTTGACTTGACTTGACTATATATATAACATCATCAACCATTAAAATAAAATAAAAATAAAATTTAGTTTTAAACGGAGGAATTGAATGATGTTTGTGTTCAAACACAAGAGCTGATTCAGCTGAACGTCATGTAATATAAAGCTGGTGAAGAAACAACAGTGGAGTTTAGTTTTGACTGAATCATTGAAACTCAAAAGAGTCGAACTAATATAACACAGTGAATCAGTCAAGTGAAGACACAGTAAACACAGGCCAACCCTTCAGCAGAAACACACACACTCGTTTGCATTAGGTTTGTGTGGAACAGGAACACACACCCTAATCAATCATGAATGATTCACAGACAGACCATAATACTGCCACTGTTCTCCACGGCAACAGCTGTCTGTCTGACACACACACACACGACATCAGATGCTCTCGTCAATACTGACACACTTCCAGTCTGATGATCTTGTGTGTGTGTGTGTGTGTGTGTGTGTGTGTGTGTGTGTTTTGACCTGTAAATGCCCCTCCAGTCCTTCATGGCGGCTCTTTATGTTCGTTCAGGCCTGCACAGGTCACAACCTCACACACATACCAACTCACACACTATCACTTACACACACTCCAATTCACACACACTATATCACACACACCAAACCGTCTGTGCCATTATTGTCAAGTAAATATAGAACTATTCTATTTCAAACAGTTAATAGAAAATGAAGCAACAGCTGTTCATCAGATCACGTGTTCAAACCCGAGCCTCCACAGCAACACGAGGACTCTCCAGTAGAGCTGGAGCAATGATGAGTCACATAATAACCCGCACGTTCAAGGATTAATGAGGTATAAAGTTTCATTTTAAGGGCGCCGCGTGTGTGTGTTTCCACATTTTCCATGCATTACGAGCAGCCTGTGTGTTGCTGAACGGACTGGTTTTGTTGAGTCTGGTGTGTTTGTGCAGGAGTGAATCACAGCAGGCGCGCGGATCAACCATCTGTTACTCACACACTAAACTGACCAGTTAACCCTTCAGAAGCCATGCAACAAACACACACACACACCTCAGATCATCCGGAGACTCGCGCGCGACGGGGCGTGAAACACCGCAGCCCACGTGACCGCGACACGAACACGACAGCGAGTCAATATTAATACACATACGTAACATTATAATAATCACATAATAAACCAAAACATAAATGAATACAGCCATATTTTTCACGAGTTCAGTTCACTTCTGGAGAAGTTTGTCTGAACTCTGTTAAAGGTGTTTGGTCATGTCAATCAATATCTGAGGTGAATTATTCAGAAACCTTATAAATCTGATTCACATCTCATTATATGTACAGAAGTGCTTTCCGATCACAGACGGTTATAAAGGCATTATAAATGGCGGCTGCTGACGATGATATGAAAACAGAACAGACACCGCGAGTCAGAAGATCCGACTCTCTCATCCCACAGAACCGACTCACCATCTGCTGTCTGAGGAACCGGATCTTGTTGTTGAGTGTGTGAAGATCATCCGCGCGCGCATGTGTTTCCGAGCATCGGATCGCAGCTTCACCAGTGCACGAGCGGGTCAGACTCTCCGGAACTTTCCGACCCAGTTTATTCTCCACATCCCTGAAGTCCGGCAACTCCTCCATCTTCATCATCGATAACTCAGAGCTGCAGGTGACCGGTCCACCGGAGCATGACGTCACACCGCTGAGGAGCCGCGCCCGGAGCTCACGGGTGTCAGAAACACGGTTATTCCGCGGATGAGATCAAACTGCGGGGCTTCCGTGCACAGACTCGGATCTGATCTGATATGAATGGGTGGGTGTCGGACTGACTACCGGGTGCGCGCGCACACAACAGGTGACACCCGCCCTCATGCTCGTCATCAACCGGCGCATGCGCAGAGCCCTCTTGCGCATCATTAAAGACACTTTTCTCAACAAACATACATACACCATCAACATAAAATGGGTGCAAACTACTTTCTTTCTCTTTAATGTGAGTAAACACTGTAATGTGAGCTCAGACTGATAGTATTTTCACTAGAATATTTCAATACAGACTATTATATTCACCTGTTGAAAAGCAGTGAAGCAGCAGCGCCATCCAGTGGTGAAATTAAGAAACAACAAACAACTGCATTACTGAATATTATTGCTTTATATTTTTATTATGATACAGATTAAGCTGAAATATTCTAAGCGACAACCTTTAAATAATGTTATGTTTTGCAAATGTTTTGCCAGTTCTGTTTAGCAAAAGTAGCTCAGTTAAATGGGTATTCATGCATTTACTGTGAGCATTTTCACCTGGTGAAGCAGCAGCGCCATCTAGCGGTGCAATGAGGAAACTCCACAGAGACTCGGTACAGGGGCGTAGCACAAGATCCCGGGCCCTATGTATAGACAGTCCTGATGGGCCCCCATGTTCCAAATAAAATATATTCCAGACTTTTCAAGGGCCCTCTCTCCCCTTGGGGCCCTGGTAATCAGTACTGGTTTTACCCCCAGTCCGACGCCCCTGACTCGGTACACCAGAGATTCGGTACACTTCAGATTGTTAGTGGTTTATTTTAGTCTTATTAGTATGAGACTTTAAAGTATTCACAATAAACTATTAAATAATGTTCAAAGATATTTTGTTAATAGCTTTAATGGAAGTTGTTGTGATTATTTTACATTATTTCAGTGATATCAGGTAGTTTTATGAGTGTCATCTTTTGTTTGTCATGACTTGTACCTGTTTGAGATCATATTATCAGTGTTTACACTACAGACTGTGTTTTGTTGTGGTCGTCGTAGTGCTGATAATGGCCTCCAAGCAACGGTTGCCGACCCTCCGTCCTATAGGAGCGCGACCTGATGACACACGTGGTGGCGGTGAAAATAATCGCCACAGCGATGAGGGCGGCAACCACGGTTACGGTGACGATCTGGGTCAGTGTGAGAGGACGAGCTGAAAATATGAGACAATCACACATCAACAACATTTTAGACTTCAGTGTTGACAAGAGTTCACTGGAGTCAACTAGAGTTCACTTGAGTCCACCAGAGTTCACCAAAGTTTACGAGTTAACTAGAGTTCACTAAAGTTTACTAGAGTCAACTAGAGTTCACTAGTCAACTAGAGTTCATTTAATTTCATTAGAGTTGATTAGTTTACTAGAGTCAACTAGTTCACTAGATTAATCTAGTTCACTAGTCAACTAGAGTTCACCAAAGTTTACGAGTTAACTAGAGTTCAGTAAAGCTTACTAGTCAACTAGAGTTCATTTAAGTTCACTAGAGTTACCTAGAGTTCACAAAAGTTTACTTGAGTTCATTAAAGTTTATTAGAGATCACTAGTCAACTACAGTTCACTGAAGTTTACTCGAGTCAACTAGAGTTCACAAAAATGTTCTTGAGTTCCCTAGTCAACTAGAGTTCAACAAAGTTCACTATAGTCAACTAGAGTTCATTAAAGTGTACTAGAGTTCACTAAAGTTCACTAGAGTCAACTAGAGTTCACTAAAGTTCACTAGAGTCAACAAGAGTTAACTAGTTCACTAAAGTTCACTAGAGTCAACTGGAGTTCACTTGTCAACTAGTTAAAGTTACTGTAAAGGCAATTCTAAAAAAAATCTAAACACATTATAAATGTTAGAAATGTATTGCTAAAACATATTACAAAGACTGTGAACTGTGAAGTACTGAATTGTGGAGTTAGACCGTTAAACAGTTTTTCACCATTGCTATTTCCCGGATTTTTTGGGCGGGGCTAAAACGGGGCTCGATGACACACTGGAGCCCCTGAGCTCGTGGACACGCCCCTACTTGATGACACACTGAGGCCACTGAGGCTGGCCACTCCCCTAACAACAGAGCACATCCGCATCAGTTTCCCGCTCAATCGCGAGTTACTGTCAGTACTATTAGTTAGGCTACTACAGCCTACAGTTTGCTAGCTAGCTATGCCTTCGACACGGAAATGCGTAGGCTACTACCTGGATGCGATCATGTACAAAACAGATCGGTGTCCTTATTTAATTTTCCCGAAAAACGATCACATCAAGAAGAGGTGGATTAATTTTGTGAAGAGCCAACCTTGATGGAGAGCTGAGGATCACCGCCAACACCCGCCTCTGTAGTGATAATTTTACATGGGATAGTTTTATAAACTTTCGTCGGAGACAACTGGGATTCACTGATAATCCGCTGTTACTGGTGAACGGGCCGAACCGACTATCTCCCGCCTCGGCCTTCATCCTCCCGTCCCGAAAGCAGGATCAGCTAATATCACCGTCAGCAGCTTTCCCGCGAGTGGGCGTGGTTTCAGCGCAGCCAGCGGACACGCCCCCACAGCGGACACGCCCCCAGCGTTTGAGAGCAGAGAATAATGCTCACTTTTTCAAGATTTTGATAGCTTATTTGATGTACTTGCCGGCTTTTTTTATCATTCAAATTTGGCTGGGTGGCTAATAACACATTTTTCTGTGGTGTGACAAACTCAGAACACATACTTAATTTTGACTTTACAGGGACTTTAACCAAAGTTTACTAGAGTCAATTAGAGTTCTCTGATGTTTACTGGAGTTCACTAAAGTTTACTAGAGTTCACTAGAGTTCATTGAAGTTAACTAGAGTTCAAAAGAGTTCACTAAAGTTTACTAGAGTTAACTAAAGTTCTCTAGAGTCCACTAAACTAGAGTTCACTAAAGTTTACTAGATTTAACTAGAGTTCACTAAAGTTCACTAGAGTCCACTTGTTCACCAAAGTTTACGAGTCAACTAGAGTGTACTAGAGTTTACTAGAGTTGACTGATCATAAATAATATTAATAATCATAAGCATCATCATATAAAAAAATATAATAATCATAAACAATAATAATAATGATGATAATTAATAATAATAATAATAATGAAGCTGACCTGGCCACTCAATCTCATAGGAGTATCCCAGGTTTTCCGGCGCTGTGAGGAACATCTCTGCGTTGGTCACCGGCGGCCAGAAGGGCACCATGTTAAACTCCCTGTTGTGGCCGATGGGGGTGTTTTCCAATGGATAGACGGAGGCGTCTGGAGGAACACACACACACACACACACACACACACACAACACAACACACACACACACACACACACGTTAACCTCCAGCCGATACTCTGTGACTGACCGTGACGGAGGGCCTCACCTGGACTGTGTCTGCGCAGCCACTCGTCGAAGATGGCGTCAGTGAAGGTGTGCAGCAGCAGGAACATGGGGTCGTTGGGCGAGAGATGAGTCTGACCACCCGTCCCGTTCAGGAACAGATGAGCAAGGTTATGTAGACTGCGCACCGCAGGGTCATAGTTCCCCTCAGGAGCACTGTACCCTAACAAGACAACACCACACCTAGAGTTCACTAGAGTTAACTAGAGTTCAGGTTATGCAGACTGCGCACCGCAGGGTCATAGTTCCCCTCAGGAGCGCTGTACCCTAACGACACAACACCTCAACACACACACTCTCTCTCTCTCTTTCTCTTAGCTGTCCATCGTGTACGATGATGACGCTTGCTCCAGGGGGTGGGGTGGGAAGGGGGTGGGTTTAGCGACCTTGCCGCTGGTGCCACTTCTCGTGGGCATTGAGTCCGATCCTTGAGCCGCACACTCGTCCGCAGATGGAGCAGGGGAAACCAGATACCAGGGGGGTACCAGCCGCCCACTGGTGTCTCTTGATGCGCCTCTCGGATCGTCGGTCTTGGTTGGTTTGGTGTATTTGAGAGACAGCAGTGGCACAGGTGACCTGCCAGGCAGGTCTGTCGAGTGCCAGTGATTCAAGCTGCGTGAGGGGAATGCTCGCTCTCTTTAGGGTGTGTATTTCCTTGTCCAGGGAGCAGAATGAGGACAAAGTGGAGCCTAGGTAGGTAAAGTGGTCCACTGTTTTAAGTGGAACACCGTTTATGTGAAAACTGAGGGGTGTGGGGGAGGGGGTAGTGAGATGGGACATGACCTCGGTTTTTTGAATGTTGACCTGTAGGCCAAAGGATTGGTACAGACGGGATATTGTGTTAAGGGCGTGCTGCATAGAGTCTGGGCTGTGAGCTAAGACGGCACAGTCATCAGCATACTGAAGCTCACAGATTTGGCGGGTCTTTGTCTTTGTGCGGGCCTGGAGCCAACGTATGTTGAAGAGGCTTCCGTCAAGTCGGTATTCCACATGGACACCGTCTTCATGTCCCATGACACGGTGGAAGAGGCAGGTGATGGCAGAGAGGAGGATGTTAAAGAGCACCGGAGCCAAGACACAGCCTTGCTTCACCCCAACGTTTACCTCGAAGGACTCTGACTGGAGTTCTCCAGTGAGCACTCTGGCTTGCATCCCGTCATGCCGTTGCTGTAGGATGCGGAGAAACTTGGGTGGGACTAGGGCTGCAACTAACGATTATTTTGATAATCGATTAATCGGACGATTATTTTTTCGATTAATCGATTAATCGGATAAAAAATCCAATTTGATTTTTTGTTTATTATAACTAAATAAAACCCTAAATCAGGGTTGTGGTGAGCAGGACGAGGACGAGGCCGAGGGACGTGAGAGATGCGAGACCGGTGCGTCTCACAGGTGTCGTTCATTATCACTCACGCCACCGGCTTCTCACGTCCCTCGGCCTTGTCCTGCTCGCCACAAGGGTATTTATGTGTAAAAGTGTACTTTAAAAAGTGCAAAAGCCACACATTGAGTTTTACTAATATCAATATTTGCTTTGTTTTTAATGATAATTGCTAATGGCAAGTTGACAACCATGATTAATGTAAAATTAATTAAAAATTATATCCAACATATGTTTTAGCAATTTTTGTTAAAACAAATTTACACAGACATGTTGTTCAGATGTGAAGATATAAACTAAAAACATCTCAAATATATAATTCATTTAATTTTTATTTTAAATTAATGGAATTATAAGGATAATAGATAAAATAAATATAGAAAGACTGAAAACAAGCGTGTGAACATAGAGCCGCGGTAGATCTGAAAAACAATTAAAACTTAATATTAGACAAATGCTATAAAAAGAACGGGATGGAGGTACGCAGCAAGCTAACAGGGTTGATTAAAAGGACAGGAAAAAGTATGCATTAGTGCACAAGCATTCGCTGAAAACCACTGAGTACAGTGACTAAAAACAATCTTTTACTGCTGCTGTTATTAACTGCCTTTATATTTAGTGCTTCACTTTGTAAACACCGTTTTAATTTAACCTATTTCTGCGGAAGCGCTATTTTAATCCATCACTTATGTTGCAAGCGAACTGATTGCGCAACCTGATGCTCGAGACAAAATACAGACATCCCAAGTCTCGCGGAAGATCCGGGAGTCTCCCGCATATTGATAGCGGCTCCCTGATGCCTGCAAAATAGTTCAAACTCCCGGAATCTAGAGCGCGCGAGCAAGAGCGCGCATGCGAGACAGAAGAGACTGTGCTCCAAACATAGACTGTAAACAAGATCTCGGTCTCTGCGCGCACAACAGATCGGCGAAGGGAGAGAGACCTTGCGTGTGTCTCATGAAGCGCAGCGCATGTAAGACAGAGATCATCATGATTGGCCCGTTTCAACCAATCACCAGTAAACGCTTCCCGTGACGTAAGCAGACCAACTAATCGATAATGACATTCGTTGACAACTATTTTAATAATCGATTTTAATCGATTAAATCGATTAGTTGTTTCAGCCCTAGGTGGGACCCCAAGTTTGGAGAGGTGTCTCCAGAGCAGTTCACGGTTGATGGTGTCAAAAGCTTTGCTGAGGTCGATGAAGGCAACGTAAAGGTCTTTGTGATGTTCTCGGCTCTTCTCCATCAGCTGCCTCAAAACAAAAACCATGTCTGTCGTGGATCTGGTCTTCCGGAAGCCACACTGAGTTTCCGGAAGCGCAGCTTCCGAGATGTGATCAACCAGTCTGCTGAGCATGATCTTGGCCAGGACTTTCCCTGCGATGCAGAGGAGAGATATCCCACGGCTGTTACCGCAGACTGCACGGTCTCCTTTCTGCTTGTAAATTACCACGATGTTAGCATCCTTCCAGTCCTGTGGGAGGCTCCCATGTTCCCAGATGTTTTGGATCAGGAGGTGCAGGCGACGCGTGAGGAGGTATCCTCCGTATTTGAAAACCTCTGCAGGGATTCCATCGGGTCCAGCGCTTTTGTTATTCTTCAGCCCTGCAATAGCTTGCCGGAGTTCTAAGTAAAGTGGTGGGGTGTCCAGGTGCATGGTAGGTGGCAGGTCTGGGAGATTATCCAGAATATGTGGGTCGACAGGGTTGACGTGGTTGAGGAGACTGTCAAAATGTCTCGTGGCGGTCCTTGAAGAGGATGGCGCCGTCAGCTGATCGGACTGGGGCAATCACCCGCTTCCTGGGGCCGTACAATGCTTTTATGGCATCGTAAAAGCCATGACTGTTGTTGCAGTCTGCCAGGTTCTGGATTTCTCGCGCCTTTTGCATCCACCAGGTGTCCTCCATAGTCCTGAGGGCTCGCTGGGTTGCTGTTCTTGCAGCAATGAAGGAGGTTTTAAGGGTAGGAGATCCAGGGCAGGACAGGAGAGCTTTGTGGGCCTCATGTTTGGTTTTTAGGAGTGACTGTATCTCAGCTGAGTTACAGTCAAACCAGTCCTGGTGGTGTTTCCTTGATTGGCCTAGCGCCTCTGTGGCTGCGCTATGAATAGCCTGGCGCAGTGCTGGCCAGTCAGTTGATTCCTCTGGGATCTTGTTGAGGTTTTCAGCAAGGAGCCGTCTGAGGTTATCTTTGGTGGCAAGGCTATTCAGCGCTGTACAGTTGAGTTTCTTGTTTGGAGCCATCCTCGGACCACGGGGTTGAATGGTCATGAGTAGTTTGGATCTGACCATGAGGTGGTCAGTCCAGCACTCAGCTCCGCGCATAACACGGGTGATAAGGACCTCTTGTCTGTCCTTTTGACGGACAATCACGTAGTCAAGAAGATGCCAGTGTTTTGAGCGGGGGTGCTGCCAGGTGGTCTTAAGCCTGTTCTTCATCTGGAAGACGGTGTTAGTAATGACCAGCTGGTGCTCTGCACAGAGGGAGAGGAGTCTGAGCCCATTGTGATTCATTTTCCCCACACCATGCTGGCCAATGACTTTATTCCATACCAGGTGCTCCGTGCCCGCTCTAGCATTGAAATCTCCCAAGAGTATAACCCTGTCCGTAGCTGGGGTTTTCTGTAAGATGGCATCAAGAGCTCTGTAGAAATCCTCATTGATGTTGTGTTCGGCATCAAGAGTTGGAGCATATGCACTGATGAGAGTGGCGAAGCGTTCCTTTGCCAGGGGAATGCGCCATGTCATCAGTCTTTCATTGATGCCGATGGGGGATTCCGGAATGCGCTGCAGCAGTTTAGACTTTACAGCAAAGCCAACTCCATGGTTACGGCGAGTGTCTTTAGGGACCCCCTTCCAGAAGAAGGTGTACCCAGCACCAACCTCTGCAAGGGAGTCCTCCCCATGTAGTCTGGTCTCGCTGAGAGCTGCTATATCGATGTTATATTTTGCGAGCTCCAGGGCCACCAGTGCTGTCCTGCGATGGGGCCTGTCAGGAGTTTCAGCCAGGTCCAGCAGTGTGCGAACATTCCATGAAGCAATGTATAACTTATTTTTCACTTTAATTTTTCGACCGCAAGGAGGGATGCTCCAACGGTTGCGGCTTACCGTCCGGAGTGTGGGGAGCAGACAATTTTTGGACCACCTTTTCCAGGTCCTTCCCCATCACAGGGGTGAGCAGTGTGGGGCTGCTCAGTCGCAATGGAAGCTGCCGAAAAGACGCGCTGCTCCATCCCGCAGTCCTAGCGACCATCACTCCATTGCCGCCTGTGTGCATGGTTTGGTTAGGCACTCCCAGCCACATCCTTGGCCTGTGCCCGCCACCATTCCACATCGTCACAGGACTTTTGGGGGTGGGGGTGGGGGGTGGGGCAAGAAGCTTGCGCATAGGTGAGGATTAAGGTGAGGGTGTGGGTGCGCAGACCTCACTCCCACCATCTTCACTCCTATCAGATGACCTCCAGTGGCATGAGGGAACCCATGACGACCTTCATCTGGCAGGAGTTGCAGGGGGCTGCCGGTGGTCCGGTCAGTTGGACTCCGCCTATGCCTGTCCCCAGGTGCAGGTTTGTCTTCGGGGTTTGCTCCCCTAGCCACTATACCCTCCCGAGTTGACCCATGTGGCTTAGGGTTGCCTTCTTCCGCCTTCCCAGCCGTTGTGGTGGTGCTCACATCACCATCATTCGCCTGCGCCGCCGTTGAGGTCTTCACTGTTTACCCATAGCTGGGGCTATTTACCCATAGCTGGGACAGAGGTTGACGGGCATCAGGGCGTTTCCACTCACCGATGGGCCTGCATGCCGCGTCTCTGGGGCCCACTGCTGCTCCGAGATCCCGTACAACTTAGCCTGGAACCACAAGGGACCAGTTACCATGTGTGCCGCGGGGAGGTGTGTACGAGATCTTGGCAATGGAGAGGCTATGTACCGGCTGAGGAGGCTTACACACTCGGCTCCTCTTTTCGCCCCTGAAAACAGAAGGCTATCCGGTGGCAGTAGCTGAAAGCAGAAGCAGCATCCAGCATGCACTAGCTACAAGCACTACTACTCCAACACTGCTGCACTGACGCATCACACGCCCTGTGTGCTCTACACACACACACACACACACACACACACACACTGGTGCTGGACTAGAGTCAACTAGAGTTCACTAGAGAGTTCACTAGAGTCAAGTATAGTTCACTAGAGTTAAGTAGAGTTTACTAGAGTTCACCAGAGTCAGCTAGAGTTCACTAGAGTTCACTGCTCGCGTCTCACCCTCAATGCTGTTCCTGAAGCTGTCAGACGAGGTGGAGTAGAAGGGTGGCGAGTCGAAGGCGTTGAGCTCTAAACACGACGCCACATCCTGAGGCTCCGGCAGCCGCTGCACCATCGGCCGCGCAACGTTACCGGCAGGGTTCCTGCGGATCGGACTGCTCTCCGAACCTCACAGAACAATAACAATGATCATAGGAATATTACTTCATAAAATTAATAGAAAAAATGATAATAATATTAATAAACAAATAAAAAATATATATTCATAAACAATAATAATAATAATATTGATGATGATGATAATGATAATAATATTACTTACAAAATAGAAATAAAAATAATTCTAATAATAATAACAATAATACTACTAATAATATTAATAATAATCAGCCTGATGTTAATAATACTGATAACAATAACAATAATAATCTTTCACATACGCTTCACAAGAAACTGAAAAATATTGATATATCCTTAAAATTCACTCAATATAGTGAGGTTTATGATTAAAGTAAATATGAAATAAATATTGCTGGTTGTATTGTGCAGAATTCGTAATAAAAAAACTGTTTGCAATTTAAAATCTTTATTGAATTTTTGTCCTAATGTTCTTTTCAAGGCAAGACTTCAGTCACAGTACATTAAGATGATTGTTTTGTGTTATAAGTGAAATGTTATGTTTAAATATGCAAATATGAACTAATTTGAATACATTTCCAGCACATAAATCTAAACACTGGATAAAACCAGATTAAAAATTCAGATTAAAAAAGTTTGATTTTGTTGACATATTAGAGTTAAAGATTTTTATACTGGGGATTTTGGATTTCTCTTTTTATCACTCCATAAATCAGAAAATACTGTCAACAGACAGAAAATATATATTTTCACCGCATTTTTAGGAGTAAAATGTTATATAAATCAGGCTAAATGAGATATGAACAAACCCCTCAGTAAAATCCTTCAGAATATAGATATGAATCAAACTGTAAGTTTTGTTGTATATAAGTGCTGCTGAAGTGGAGATAAAAACTAATTTTGCCTGTAGCCTGTGCTGAAAAACAGACAAAAATAATTTAATTTAATTCAAACATTTAAGAAAAAATTTATATATATCCTAAAGAATCTTACAGTAACAGCTCTAAAGGCTCGTTCACACTAAAGATAAAGATATCGCTCCAAAAATCATTCTAAATACAAATGATTATTTAACCACAACTATAATGATATAACGATGGGATCATATAATGATGATATAATGATGGGATCTCACTGTTGCAGATGGTCCCCAATGTGTCGTACTCTTCCACGCTCTCACACACGACCCTCCAGCGTGAGAAGATGGAGTTGGAGCTGATGGAGTTGATGTCGAAGGAGCTGCGCGCACCCATCAGATCATCAGTGCAGACGTCACACACACTCCCGCCGATCGCGTAGTTCCAGTACGGCAGCGCGAAGCTCGGGTCTCCCAACATGTCCTGAGAGAAACCCGTCAGATCACAGTAATTATCTGAGAGAAACCCGTCAGATCACAGTAATTATCTGAGAGAAACCCGTCAGATCACAGTGATTATCTGAGAGAAACCCGTCAGAAACCCGTCAGATCACAGTGATTATCTGAGAGAAACCCGTCAGAAACCCGTCAGATCACAGTGATTATCTGAGAGAAACCCGTCAGATCACAGTGATTATCTGAGAGAAACCCGTCAGATCACAGTGATTATCTGAGAGAACCCCGACAGATCACAGTAATTTTCTGAGAGAAACCCGTCAGATGACAGTGATTATCTGAGAGAACCCCGACAGATCACAGTGATTATCTGAGAGAAACCCGTCAGAAACCCGTCAGATCACAGTGATTATCTGAGAGAAACCTGTCAGATCCCAGTAATTATCTGAGAGAAACCAGTCAGATCACAGTAATTATCTGAGAGAAACCCGACAGATCACAGTAATTATTTGAGAGAAACCCGACAGATCACAGTAATTATCTGAGAGAAACCCGTCAGATCACTGTAATTATCTGAGAGAAACCCGTCAAATCACAGTAATTATCTGAGAGAAACCCGTCAGATCACAGTAATTTTCTGAGAGAAACCCGTCGGATCACAGTAATTATCTGAGAGAAACCCGTCAGATCACAGTGATTATCTGAGAGAAACTCGTCAGATCACAGTAATCATCTGAGAGAAACCCGTCAGATGACAGTAATTATCTGAGAGAAACCCGTCAGATCACAGTAATTATCTGAGAGAAACCCGTCAGATCACAGTAATTATCTGAGAGAAACCAGTCAGATCACAGTAATTATCTGAGAGAAACCCGACAGATCACAGTAATTATTTGAGAGAAACCCGTCAGATCACAGTAATTATCTGAGAGAAACCCGTCAAATCACAGTAATTATCTGAGAGAAACCCGTCAGATCACAGTAATTTTCTGAGAGAAACCCGTCGGATCACAGTAATTATCTGAGAGAAACCCGTCAGATCACAGTGATTATCTGAGAGAAACTCGTCAGATCACAGTAATCATCTGAGAGAAACCCGTCAGATCACAGTAATTATCTGAGAGAAACCCGTCAGATCACAGTAATTATCTGAGAGAAACCCGTCAGATCACAGTAATTATCTGAGAGAAACCAGTCAGATCACAGTAATTATCTGAGAGAAACCCGACAGATCACAGTAATTATTTGAGAGAAACCCGTCAGATCACAGTAATTATCTGAGAGAAACCCGTCAAATCACAGTAATTATCTGAGAGAAACCCGTCAGATCACAGTGATTATCTGAGAGAAACTCGTCAGATCACAGTAATTATCTGAGAGAAACCCGTCAGCTCACAGTAATTATCTGAGAGAAACCCGACAGATCACAGTAATTATCTGAGAGAAACCCGTCAGATCACAGTAATTATCTGAGAGAAACCCGTCAGATCACAGTAATTATCTGAGAGAAACCCGTCAGATCACAGTAATTATCTGAGAGAAACCCGTCAGATCACAGTAATTATCTGAGAGAAACCCGTCAGATCACAGTAATTATCTGAGAGAAACCCGTCAGATCACAGTAATTATCAGAGAGAAACCCATCAGATCACAGTAATTATCTGAGAGAAACCCATCAGATCACAGTAATTATCTGAGAGAAACACGTCAGATCACAGTAATTATCAGAGAGAAACCCGACAGATCACAGTAATTATCTGAGAGAAACCCATCAGATCACAGTAATTATCTGAGAGAAACCGGTCAGATCACAGTAATTATCTGAGAGAAACTCGTCAGATCACAGTAATTATCTGAGAGAAACCCGTAGCACAATGCCATCTCGTTCTAGTCCTCAAAAACTAGGAGGATTTGACATTTGAACCTTTAGTGATGAAGCGCTGTGAGGCTCCGGCTCTGAGACAGACAAGTCTTTGTGTTAAACGCTTAATCACACGCTTAATAACATGTTCTGCGCATCAAGGGTGAGTCTGTGTGTTCTTTTCCATTACTCTGATTATAATCACTTATAACGGTTCACGGATCATGAGTATCTGGAATATCGATCAATAATCACAGATCATTCGATTATTTGTCAAATAAACACTGGAATCAGATTTGCAACGGATCAAATCCAGCATAAACAGGATTTCAGATGGAAGTGTGGAAAGAAGGATCTTTGGAACACAGCTTAGATTAGGTTTTTTTCAATATAGACCAAATGGACCCCCAAATATTGCACTAGCACCTCAATGCAGTACATGAGATCCACGGGGAGGAGTCGGATCAAGATCCAAGGGGTGGAGTTGGGTAGGATTAGGGTTGGGTTTAGGGATTAGGGGTGTGTTTAGGGATCAGGGGGCGGAGTTGGCTAGGTTTAGGAGTATGTAAGGTGGGAGGAGTTGGATCTGGATCCGACTCCCCGTGGATTTCATGTTCCGCAGTGAGAACCATCTCAAATATTGTCCCCATCCTAAAACTTAAAAAGCATCTCTCTTTTATAAACAAAGTTTTTTTTTCAATTTCTAAAATTATTTTTTTTCCTGTTAAATGTGTTATTTATTTATTTATTTAATGTTTTTAATATATATATATATATATATATATATATATATATATATATACACATATATATATATATTAATCAAACATTTTGTTTATTTATTTTTATCTTTTTACTATATTAATACATCATAATTTTATTTTAATCACACTTTTACACTTTTTTTGTTTTTATTCTTTTTCCTTAAGCGTTTTCCACCCAATTGAATAGTTTCTCATGAAATTGTCTACGCAACACATTATTAAAATGTTCCAGATGACGCAAATGATCAACAGTACTACCTGCATGTCCCGCTCGAGCTGCAGTAAATGGTATCGGTGCCACGTGACGAACCCGGGCCCCTCGTGACTGAAGTCCACCCCGCCGAAGCTGTCCTGCGCGGGCCCGAGGAACGTCTTGCTGACCGAGTAATAGTGGGACCACACGAACAGGTTATAGATGCTGATGTTCTCGAACTGAACCGTGTTGTTGTCCGGCCCGAAGATCTCGGGGTACCGGCGGGTCGCGATCACGAGGTCCGGATGGGGCGCGCGCTTGGCCCTGTCCAGCGCGTTTACGAACGCGCGCTTCTCCTCCGCGCTGAGCTGCATCACATTCCTCCGCACTGGAGAATAATAATCATTTAAAATGTATATTTTACGCATAATTTATACTTATGTATAATTAAATAAACGTTATATATTAAATATTGACAGTTCCCTGCTGAAAATACCACCAAACCTAACTCAACATGATCCAGGCTGGTTAATGCTGGTTTTAGTCACTCAGCAGAACATCTACTCAAGTTGGTCAACAAACTACCATGTGAATCTGTTTGACCAAGAATGGTCCTCTGGTTAAAGGGATAGCTCACCCAAAAATAAAATTAGCCCATGATTTACTCTCCCTCAAGTCATCCTAGGTGTGACATTCTTTCAGACGAAAACAATCAGAGTTTTAAAAAAATATATTCTGGCTCTTCCAAGCTTTATAATGGCAGTGAATGGCTATTTCTGTTTTGAAGTCCATACAAGTGCATCTATCCATCATACAAGTGCATCTATCCATCATAAAAGTGCATATATCCATCATTATTCATAAACAAAGAAAGTGCTTTAGGCGTAAGTAGACGGAAGGCGGAAGATAGAATTTCCGAATTCTAATTAGAACATTAGAATTTTAATTAGAACATTTTTTAATATAACTCCAATTGTATTCGTCTGAAAGAACAAGGTCACATACACTTGGATGACTTGAGGGAGAGTAGAATCATGGGCTAATTTTCCTTTTTGGGTGAACTATCCCTTTATTGAGCGGGTGTTTCAGCAGGGCTGTGGAACAGATAGAGTGAGTTTCCCTGACCCACGGGCACGCGCCGCTCGCACGCGTCTCCGGTGAGTCCGTGTTTGCAGTGCCCGCAGTCGAAGCCGCTGAAGTTCCCGTTGCAGCGACACGCGCGCGTGAAAAAGCGCAAGGGCCAACGCTCCCGATCATCGCGTCCGTCGTAGGGGTACTGAGGCCCGTGTGCACGCGCATCCGCACGTACGTCCACGCAGTTCCCGCGCCCGGAGCTCGTGCCACACGGGTCGTTCTCCAGAGCCAACGGGGACGGGCAGCACTGCGCGCTCCTGAGGCCCTCCGGCGTCACGCACGCGCGCGGGAACTGAGCGCTAATGAGCCCCAGCGCGTGCACGAGCAGCAGCAAACCTCCACACAATCGCCACATCAGGACAATCTCAAAAGAAATCAATAAATATACAAATAGTCTCAAAGAAACCTTCGGAAAAGGTCTAAAAAATAGCCAGGTACTCTCAAAAATAATTAATAAATCAAATAGTGTTGAACGCAATCAGCAATATCCAAATTATCTTCAAAACTACAGCAAAAGTTCCAACATCATCTCCAAAATCAATTATTAAGACCTGTAAGTGTGACCGGTGAAGGTTTGCTGCTCCTCGGCCTCTCGCTGCAGATCCAGTGTTTTGAGGAATTATCATTAATATCCTGAGTTTATATAGCCTACGGCTGAGCGCGTGCGCGTGACTACTGCATCCCTGATCCCCACGTGACCGCGAACTCACTGACACACACAGTGGCGCCTCCAGAAATTTTTCATAGGGGTGGCCAGATGGGGCCACTTAAAATCTTGGGGTTGCACACCAAAACTATAAACCATAATTTCAGAATTGTATTCTACTGTTGTAGTAAACCGGCCTGTAGAAAACTATCAGAAAGACTTAAGGAAACTCCTGATATACTTTGGTTTATTGTGTTATTTTTAATGTTACTAATGATATTAGTAGGGCCCTACTAATAGATATTATATTATATATAATGATATATATATTATATATATAAGGGCCGTCGCCCCGTGGCAAATTTCCAGATACTTACATAATTGTGATGAATTTAATCCTTTTTAAGTTATTATTTTGCAGTGTAAGATTACAGTTAACATCTTTAAATATTACATAAATCTGTTATTATTTTTTAATAAACTTAATGAGT
>CM060597.1:66876622-66926622 GCA_030578255.1 Tiaroga cobitis | reverse complement strand
CAAAACGTGATTTATTAACCGCTGAAATGTAGCGGGAGCATTTCGGACCCCAAAAGGCATAACTGTGTACTGCAGGAAGCTATCGGGTGTAACAAAAGCAGATAGTTCTTTAGCACGAGATGTCAATGGCACTTGCCAATAACCCTTCAGGAGGTCAAATTTGCTAACGAACTGCGCTGAGCCGACACGGTCAACACAGTCATCAATTCTTGGTAGAGGATAACAATCAGGTTTTGTCAGAGAATTGAGCTTTCTGTAATCAGTACAGAAACGATACGAATTATCAGGTTTATTCACTAAGATACATGGGGAACTCCAAGAACTAAAACTAGGTTCCGCTAAATCATGATCGAGTAAATAATCTACTTCTTTCTGAAGTAACTTCCTTTTAATCGGGTTGACACGATAAGCATGTTGTTTCACTGGTTGAGCTGTACCAACATCAATATCGTGCTCCACGACGGAAGTTCGAGTAGGAACATCAGAAAAGATCGAATAAAACGAGCTTACCAACTCAGTAATATCAGCCTTCTCCGACTCAGACAAGTGAGATAAAAGGTGAGCTAAGTTAGCAAGAACTTCAGAGTTATTCAACCGCCCTTCTACTTCTCCTCGAGATGGACCTTTCATCTCTTCTGGATTGTCATCCATCCCTACAGATGTTTCCAAAACTCTTGGATCTGCAATTCCAGTAGCTGTCACAACATCAACAGACAGAGAAGGAACAGGAGTCACATAAGATTTTAGTAAATTAACATGACAACACTGTGTTTTCTTTCGACGATCGGGTGTATTTACTAAATAGTTGTTATTCGGGAGACTCTTCGCAATCGTATATGGTCCAGCAAACCTAGCCTGGAAAGGAGTATTCAAAACAGGCAACAACGCCAGCACTTGATCACCTGCTTGAAAATGTCTGGACTTCACTTTGCGATCAAACAATCTCTGCATCTTTCTCTGAGATTTAGCCAGCTTCCGTAAAGCAATAGCTCTAGCTTCGTAAAGTCGATAACGGAAACTACTTACATAATCTAAAACATTCTCAGGAGGATCCAAATTCGTCCACTCATCTGCCAAGACAGCAATAGGGCCCCTAACAGTGTGTCCAAACACCAACTCATTAGGGCTAAAACCTATGCTCTCCTGTACAACCTCACGAATAGCGAGCAACATCCAAGGAAGTCCTTCCTCCCAGTCACAGTCAAGTTCGACACAATAAGACCTCAACAGTGACTTAAGAGTCTGATGGAATCTTTCCAGACATCCTTGACTTTGAGGATGATAAGCACTCGATATATTATGTTTAACTTTAAGTTGTCGCATGACCTTAGAAAAGTTTCGGGACATAAAATTTGAACCCTGATCAGACTGAATAGTTTCCGGAATGCCAAAAGTTGACATAAAACTGGTTAAAGCCTTTAAAATAGCTTTGGAAGTTATTGATCTCAGAGGATAAGCTGCAGGATAACGTGTAGTCTGACACATTACTGTGAATAAATATGCATGTCCAGCCTTAGATCTTGGTAACGGTCCAACACAATCAACAGTCAAGTGTGCAAAAGGTGTCGTAACTGCTGCAATAGGCTGTAAGGGAGCTAATGGAACCTTTTGATTCGGCTTACCTGTCATCTGACAAGTATGACAGGCTCGGATATAATTAATCACATCTCGCTTACACCTAGGCCAATAAAATTCTCTTAACACTCTATCATAGGTCTTCCGTACCCCCATATGACCAGCCATGCCCTGATGTGATAATTGTAAGAGGTCTTGACGGAAATTAAGTGGAACCACGATTTGGATCCTAGGATCGAGTGAAAAGTCAAAGCTCATAGGTTGTTGTCTATACAGCAATCCATCTCGAAGAAAATAGAAAGGAGATGAAGTCTTGTCTTCTCCGTCACGAACTAAAGAAAACAATTCTTGCAGAGTATCATCCGCCTGCTGTGCTTTGATAAGATCATCTCGAGTCACACTATAAAGCGAAGATAAAGAGCAAGATGTGTTAACATGTTCCTCACAGATAAATGGACATTCAGACACTGTATCAGACTTATTAGTCTCATTGTTATCAACAGCATGTGAATCATGCACTGGAATCACATCTTCCGCATCCGTACACACAGTACTTCGTTCTGGCTGAGAGGAATTTTCAGAAACAATAAAAGTATCACAGAGAATGTTTTCAATTTCATCTGGCATACTTTTCTTAGCCATCGCTCTAGTTATTGCACATGCAGGGTATAGATTAGGACAATCAGAAGATCCATCTAATTTCTCAACAACAGAAATCACTACAGGTGGAACATCAGCGTCAGACTTTTCCCAAACATTTCCCCCGGCTAAATCATTGCCAAGTATGAAAGTGACACCTGAGACAGGAAGCATAGCACGAACTCCAACTACCACCTCACCTGACACAAGTTTAGAATCGAGATGAATGCGGTGTAGAGGAACTTCCATGAACCCCATCTCAAGTCCTCTAACCAGTACATGGGTTCCCGTATCAGTACGTTCAGACAACGGCAAAAGTCCTTCTAACAGAAAGGATTGCCCCGCCCCAGTATCTCGTAAGATGCGTACAGGTACAGTCTTATCTGAATTAGGCAAAGCCACGGTTCCTTCAGTGAGAAATGGTGCAAAATCAACACAATTTTTCTCATTCTCCTTCTCAGTAATGTCTACCCGTTCAACCTGTTCATTAAATCGAGCAGAAATATGATTCACATTTGATGTAGATATTAAACCCACAGGTTTAACACCCTTCTCTTTCTTTTTGAGAGCGAAACAGTCTGCAATTTTATGTCCTACCTTCTTACAGTAGAAACAAACCATCTCAGCTTTCAAACGTGAAGGATTATCAGTAATATTTGACACAGTATTCTGGCGTGAAACCATCTGTTTAGATCTACCAGCAACACTCAACTTAGGCCTGCTCGAATCGTTGAAGTTATTGACAGAAATTTTATGAGTGAGAACAAATTCATCTGCCATAAGAGCAGCCTCAGACATTTTACTCACTTTATGCTCATTAAGGTACATAGCAACAACATTTGGAACACAGTTTTTGAACTCCTCTAAAATCATCAGTTCTCTAAGCTGTTCCTTAGTGTTTACTTTTACTGAAGTACACCAGCGGTCAAACAAATTCTCTTTCTCTCTAGCAAACTCAAGATATGTACAGTTTTCAGCCTTAAAGTGACTTCTAAATTTCTGGCGATATGCTTCGGGTGCCAGTTCGTAAGCATGCAAAATAGCAGACTTAACGATTTCATAATCACCACTTTGTTCCATAGTCAACGCTGAATAAACATCCTGTGCTCTTCCTACTAAAACACATTGCAATAGTAAGGTCCAAAATTCTTTTGGCCATCTTAAAGACTCTGCAACACGCTCAAAATGTTGAAAATATTTCTCTACTTCCTTCTCTGAAAACAGCGGTACAAGTCTAATGTTTTTGTGAACGTCAAAAACAGGTGCAGTTAACACGGTTTCCACAGACGATGCATGACGTGGAGTTTCAACTGTTTGTGCATGCAACTCTAATTCCATTTTCCTCAACTGAAAATCTCTTTCCTCCCTTTCAGATTGTAACTCCAGTTTACGTAACTCTAGTTTCTGTTGTAACTCTAGTTTTCTCATTTCAAAATCACTTTCTTTCAGTGCACAAGCGTCACGCTCAGCACGTAATTTTTCCGCCTCCACACATAACTGTTTCTCTTGCAAAGACATCTCACTAAATTTCACATTTCGATCGGCAGCATAAAGAGGAGAGGTTAAAGACTCTTCAGGATCAATATCTTGAGCTCTTACCTCTAAAACACCCCGCTCAACAAGTGCATTTCTCACAACTTTCACCAGCGTGTCTTTAAGCTTCTTATCATTACTCGTTACCTCCACATCAAAGCGTTCGGCAATCTGCAACACCTCTTCCTTCGTGCATCTTTCCAATAAGATTTCCGAAGGAAATGAGAAGAAATCCTCGATCACCGACGGCATTTCTATTTAAAGAGAGGCAGCAGAGAAACACAACAATACAACCGCACACGTGAGACGCCGCTAAACCAGAGCACTAGGACTACAAATCCCATCAGCCACTTCGCCTGGTATTGTCACCCACACATGCTCCAGTTAGAATCCGCACTTTCGTTATGAGATAAACAAAGACTTACCACAAGTCATCTCAAATTATCTTCATAATCAGCAGACATCAAATATGCGGATGCAGAAAACAAAAAGTGTCACCTTAAATGAAAATGAGAGACTCCAGTTCCTAACTATAAACAACACTAACTAAACCTACCTAGTCTTCAAAGGTGTACCGGACTCGGGGCGGCATTTAAACGCTGAACTCAAGGACAATTGGCGTTTTAAACCAAAAGCCTGAAGCGTACCCCCAACAGAGATTTAAAACCCCCGTCCAGAATAACCTTCAAAAATAAGAAAGGCAAAATAACAAAAAAAATAACAAACAGTGCCTCGACGGAAGAGTTTTAAACCCAGCTGAGAACACTCTAACTACCTGAAGTCTACTCATTCAAAAAGAGTGAACACCTTAAACACTATGTATTTACTTACACATGCAGCATCCCGGACGAGCCCCCAATTTTATGTTACGACCCGCTAGTATCAGGCCGTAACACAAAAGAGGCTTCAAACAGCACGTTACAATCAAACGGGTTTTATTAGATTAAACATACAATCAGAAACAAAAATAAACAGAAGTCTAGGGATAAGGGAAAACAACAGGTTAACAAACAATAATATCTGGACGCTACATGTGTAAGACAAATACCCGGAGGAGTCACCCTGAGGAGAGTTTCTCCAAAGAGTGCCCTCTCTTAAGAAGGCACAGTACTCTTTTATACTCTAAGCCAATTAATAATTAGTATGGGGAAAACCAATCAGGAACTCCCACGGCTGGACCAATAGGATCAGAGGACTCAGGGACGTCACACATATTCAGTGTAGGATTGCCAATACCAGCCAATACCTGTGTTTTCAATTGAAGCACTGTGTTATACTACACTACTACACAATTGTGACCGTAAACAAATTTACAAGTCTTATGAGCAAAATATATATGCAGGAGTATAATTCTCAAAATATATCAGTAGTAGACCCCTTAAAGAATATATGTGCAAAATATGATAGTTCTATCTGTAAATTAAGATGTTTTATATACTACTTTTTGTAGTAGTCTGAGAAAGAAATCTTCTTCTAGATGTGCAAGCAGGAAGTGAACTGTCCTGGTCATGTGACCTTTCACACTAGTCACATGACATTAATTGATTTTAATCAAGACAATCTATTTTGTCATTTAAAAGTTGAATTTCTAGCCCAAAGTCAATAACAACATTTTTAGAGCTTCCAGAAATAAAAAAAAAAGCTGCGGTCAGAATTGTGACCGGTGGGATTAAACTTTGGAAAAAGTTTGAACTAAAAATGTCTTCCAAAGTATTTTTAACCACTTTTAACCAAAAATGATTAAGCTTAACCAAATATAGTTGTTCCTCAGTCTCTGTTCATCCTGACATCAGACCAGTCCAGAGGGGGCATTTCTACACACCGTCCTGAGGGGGCATTTCTACACACCAGTCCTGAGGGGGCATTTCTACACACCGTCCAGAGGGGGCATTTCTACACACCAGTCCTGAGGGGGCATTTCTACACACCAGTCCTGAGGGGGCATTTCTACACATCTACACACAGTCCAGAGGGGGCATTTCTACACACCGTCCTGAGGGGGCATTTCTACACACCAGTCCTGAGGGGGCATTTCTACACATCTACACACAGTCCTGAGGGGGCATTTCTACACACCAGTCCTGAGGGGGCATTTCTACACACCGTCCTGAGGGGGCATTTCTACACATCTACACACAGTCCTGAGGGGGCATTTCTACACACCAGTCCTGAGGGGGCATTTCTACACACCGTCCTGAGGGGGCATTTCTACACACCAGTCCTGAGGGGGCATTTCTACACACCAGTCCTGAGGGGGCATTTCTACACATCTACACACCGTCCTGAGGGGGCATTTCTACACACCAGTCCTGAGGGGGCATTTCTACACACCGTCCTGAGGGGGCATTTCTACACACCAGTCCAGAGGGGGCATTTCTACACACCAGTCCAGAGGGGGCATTTCTACACACCGTCCTGAGGGGGCATTTCTACACACCAGTCCTGAGGGGGCATTTCTACACACCGTCCTGAGGGGGCATTTCTACACACCAGTCCTGAGGGGGCATTTCTACACACCAGTCCTGAAGGGGCATTTCTACACACCGTCCTGAGGGGGCATTTCTACACACCAGTCCAGAGGGGGCATTTCTACACACCAGTCCTGAGGGGGCATTTCTACACACCAGTCCTGAGGGGGCATTTCTACACACCAGTCCTGAGGGGGCATTTCTACACACCGTCCTGAGGGGGCATTTCTACACACCGTCCAGAGGGGGCATTTCTACACACCGTCCTGAGGGGGCATTTCTACACACCAGTCCTGAGGGGGCATTTCTACACACCAGTCCTGAGGGGGCATTTCTACACACCGTCCTGAGGGGGCATTTCTACACACCAGTCCTGAAGGGGCATTTCTACACACCGTCCTGAGGGGGCATTTCTACACACCAGTCCAGAGGGGGCATTTCTACACACCATCCAGAGGGGGCATTTCTACGCACCGTCCTGAGGGGGCATTTCTACACACCGTCCAGAGGGGGCATTTCTACACACCGTCCTGAGGGGGCATTTCTACACACCGTCCAGAGGGGGCATTTCTACACACCGTCCTGAGGGGGCATTTCCACACACCGTCCTGAGGGGGCATTTCTACACACCGTCCTGAGGGGGCATTTCTACACACCAGTCCAGAGGGGGGCATTTCTACACACCATCCAGAGGGGGCATTTCTACACACCGTCCTGAGGGGGCATTTCTACACACCAGTCCTGAGGGGGCATTTCTACACACCGTCCAGAGGGGGCATTTCTACACACCGTCCAGAGGGGGCATTTCTACACACCGTCCTGAGGGGGCATTTATACACACCGTCCAGAGGGGGCATTTCTACACACCGTCCTGAGGGGGCATTTCTACACACCGTCCTGAGGGGGCATTTCTACACACCGTCCAGAGGGGGCATTTCTACACACCGTCCTGAGGGGGCATTTCTACACACCGTCCTGAGGGGGCATTTCTACACACCGTCCTGGGGGGGCATTTCTACACACCAGTCCAGAGGGGGGCATTTCTACACACCGTCCTGAGGGGGCATTTCTACACACCGTCCTGGGGGGGCATTTCTACACACCAGTCCAGAGGGGGCATTTCTACACACCATTCAGAGGGGCCATTTCTACACACCATCCAGAGGGGGCATTTCTACACACCGTCCTGAGGGGGCATTTCTACACACCAGTCCAGAGGGGGCATTTCTACACACCAGTCCAGAGGGGGCATTTCTACACACCAGTCCTGAGGGGGCATTTCTACACACCAGTCCAGAGGGGGCATTTCTACAAACCAGTCCTGAGGGGGCATTTCTACACACCATCCAGAGGGGGCATTTCTACACACCATCCAGAGGGGGCATTTCTACACACCAGTCCAGAGGGGGCATTTCTACACACCAGTCCTGAGGGGGCATTTCTACACACCAGTCCTGAGGGGGCATTTCTACACACCGTCCTGAGGGGGCATTTCTACACACCGGTCCAGAGGGGGCATTTCTACACACCAGTCCAGTGGGGGCATTTCTACACACCAGTCCTGAGGGGGCATTTCTACACACCAGTCCTGAGGGGGCATTTCTACACACCAGTCCTGAGGGGGCATTTCTACACACCAGTCCAGAGGGGGCATTTCTACAGACCAGTCCAGTGGAGGCATTTCTACACACCAGTCCTGAGGGGGCATTTCTACACACCAGTCCTGAGGGGGCATTTCTACACACCAGTCCACACCAGTCCAGTGGGGGCATTTCTACACACCAGTCCTGAGGGGGCATTTCTACACACCAGTCCTGAGGGGGCATTTCTACACACCAGTCCTGAGGGGGCATTTCTACACACCAGTCCTGAGGGGGCATTTCTACACACCAGTCCAGAGGGGGCATTTCTACACACCAGTCCAGTGGGGGCATTTCTACACACCAGTCCTGAGGGGGCATTTCTACACACCAGTCCTGAGGGGGCATTTCTACACACCAGTCCTGAGGGGGCATTTCTACACACCAGTCCAGTGGGGGCATTTCTACACATCAGTCCTGAGGGGGCATTTCTACACACCAGTCCTGAGGGGGCATTTCTACACACCAGTCCTGAGGGGGCATTTCTACACACCAGTCCAGAGGGGGCATTTCTACACACCAGTCCAGAGGGGGCATTTCTACACACCAGTCCTGAGGGGGCATTTCTACACACCAGTCCTGAGGGGGCATTTCTACACACCAGTCCTGAGGGGGCATTTCTACACACCAGTCCTGAGGGGGCATTTCTACACACCAGTCCTGAGGGGGCATTTCTACACACCAGTCCAGAGGGGGCATTTCTACACACCAGTCCAGAGGGGGCATTTTTACACACCAGTCCAGTGGGGGCATTTCTACACACCAGTCCAGTGGGGGCATTTCTACACACCAGTCCAGAGGGGGCATTTTTACACACTCCTGCTTGTTTGATCTCATTTTAAATCATTGAAGTCTCCTTGAGGCCCCGGGCCGCTGGCTGAGAACCACTGACTCACAGAAGCATCTTCATTTTTAATGGCTTCATTAGCCAAGCCCTCTCAAAAAACAAATAAAACAAGCACTAATAAAGAACACAAATTGTACACACACTTTATATTTAATGATATTTAATGATTTGTAGATTACATTTAATAGATATACTTTCATGAAAGCATTTGCAATCGGTTGTAAAAAATCCTTATACATGTTTTACCAGCCGGCGAGAGGCCTTTCATTCTGTGAAGCAACGGGTTCCACTGATTCAGAGTTTTCAAAAGCTCCATTTGTCCTATCGCTGTTTCTGCTGTCCGCCTCGGCTGAGCGTAGCGTTCCATTGATGTGCTGTGACCTTCAGAACATTTCTAAATATGTAAAACTGCTTTTTAAAATGTTTTTACACAACAGATACTTTCCAAAAGAAAGCACTCTAGGATATGTGCGATCCAGGTCAGTGCAACACAGTGTGTGTGTGTGTGTGTGTGTGTGTGTGTGGTTAGACTTACGCATTGGGTTGTAAAAATTCCATCATAATCTATTAATACCTGACATTTTAATTTAATGTGAATTTAATTTTAATGATAATAAGCCATTTAATCGTCTCTGTTTTTGTTCACATTTTCATTTTTATTCACAAACATACAGGACGAGCATATAGGCTAGATTATGCACCTATTTATTTATGAAGAGAAAGTTGAACAGGGACTGTGCGTCACTTTTCAGGTTTCATCATGAATGTTTGTCCAATAAATCGCAATAAGCGGTGTGCTTTGCTACTTTTGATATGAAACAAAGTCTCAGATTTCAAATTCTGTCTATTTTATCACAAAATTCAAACAATAAATACCGTTTTGGCGCTCTTTAACGTGGCTCGTTAAGTTCAAGCGAAGGAGAGCGTTAGTAAACGCAATCAATTCCTTCTTTACTGCGTTACAGAATGAAATAATGAATGAACATCAAAAAAATATGTTGAAAGATACAGTCCAGCTTACCGAAGTCCGTTTCATGTCTCATGTAATCGCTCAATCCGTGTTTCAACCACAGAAAGACGTCAATAAAAGAGCTTGTATTCGTAACTCAGGGTACGTTTACACCACAACGATATGCTTAGAAGTTTTTCCTTTGCGTTTTCTGTGTACAGACGACACCTAAAACGACTTAAAACACATTCTGCAGCTAGGCCAGTAGATGGCGATGAAACACTATAGACTGAAAATGTAATAAGCAAGTACATGACGTCATCATCTTCAGAGATTCGCGTTTTAGTCGTTTACACGGAGAGCGTTTTCAAAAACGTACACATTGAAACCCGTTTTCAAAAGTTTGTTTTCAGGCGCCCAAAACGCAGTTTTCGTGTAAACGAACGGCCAAAACGCATAAAAAGTTTTACGTTTTTAGTTGAAAATGGTGTCGTGTAGACAGCCTCTAAGAAAAAACATTCCGTTGAACATTAACTTGATAGTCCGCAAGAGCCACTCGCCACCAAGTGGACAAGAGTGAGAATTACACTTACAAGTTACAATACATCCCTCTCAGTGTAATCTGTCAAAATGACTGACGGCTTTCAGATTTTTATGTCACTGCTAAAAAAATGTATGTCCATTAATTATTCTGTCAATGATAGACAATTTTCAGTTAAAGGTGAACTAAGTAACTTTTTTACCTTAACCGAACAGCTTTGGAGTCATTGTAATGATTATATTACTGATTTCGTGTTGAATGGTGGTCGTCTCGCACCCCCCTGGTGCCTGTGAGCCGCAAAACCACCCTTGCAACTTTGGGCCGCCGGCCTCAGTGTTAGGAAGTATCGTGTGATATCAGGTCTCGCGAGGTAACGAATTGCTTTACGGCACTGCACGCGTACACGCCCCCATCCATCCAGTATCCGGCTAGCTATAAGAAAAAGGTAACGCTAGATATTGAATTCTTCATGTTTTCGTAATGGCTGATGTAAAAAAGAAGAAGAAAGCTCGGAAATATTTGTCAGTGGACTAAAGAAAGAGGAAACGGGAGACTGACCGAGCGAGAAGTCAGACTAGAGTTAAAGGTGAACTATGCAGGTTTTTTACCTCAACCGAAAAGCTTCGGAGTCATTGGAATGGTTATATTACTCTTTTCGGGTTTAATGGTGGTCGTTTCGCACACCCTATCGCATGTGAGCGGAAAAAACACACTTGCAACTTTGAGCCGGCGAGCCGCCGGCCGCAGCATCGGGGAGTGTCGCGTGATATCAGGTCTCGCGATGTAACGATTTGCTTTACGGCAAAAAAATCTGATAAAATTCTGATAAAATGAGCATCAAACAGAAATAACCCGGCGCACATACAATACAGGCTGCCGACAGTTAAACAGGGCGCGCGCAGCTCTTAAAGGGGCCACACCTTATTTCCACTCGTTACAGCTTCCATCCTACTGAACAGGTACCGGTGTACAGGGCGAGGGATCCGGCCGTGAGTGCAGAGCCATCTCTGCGTGAGTGCTATTCACGACAGTACAAGTACTCCACAGCGACTCTAGGGGTCGCCGTTTGACAAAAACGGAATTCCTGCATAGTGCACCTTTAACGCAACCTCTAGTGTGTGTGTGTGTGTGTGTGTGTGTGTGTGTGTGTTAGGCTTGCTCGTTCTGTTCAATGTTGGCGACAAGTCCCTTTGTGTCGATAGTGGCAGGAGGCCGAGTGAGGTCCGAGTTGAAGTAGAGGCTGTTGTCAAACGTACACTCTCCAAACACCGGCCTCGGGCTCCTCCTGATGAACAGGAATGTGGCGAGTCCTACGACCGCGATTATGACCAACACGACCCCGACTGCGATCCCCGCGGAGCCGTGCGGAGCCTCTTCCACCACAGCGACTGCAACACCACACAGCATCCAACATTTCATTCGTTTTATCAATTAATGTGTAAACTTTGACTGCCCTTATTATAATTCATTTCAATTATTACACGGCTCTGTGGAATACTTGATTCTGATTGGTCAATTGCGTCATCTAACTGTATATTATTCCCAGATAACAACAGAGAACAGAAACACAGGCTCATCCTGGTCACTGAAGTAAACGCTCGCTAGGAACAGTTTTTCTTCGTGGAAGTTTTGCATTTGGTGAGCTAATAAAATATTAAAACTCAGTCAAATCAATATTTTGCATACAGTTATTTAATTATGCCATCCAGTATCATGGACTCGCTTTCTCTGGTTTCATACAAACGCAGCGGCGGCCATTTTGTGACTATTGTTTTGTTCACTGTTGGATTATAAGATACAAACATGTACGATTTTAAAACAGTTTAACCTGATCAATATCTCTTATCCCCATAATTATTAATGTGGCGAAATGCTGTGTAATAACTGTTATGACTGTATACCGTATATCTTAAATGTCTGTTTAGTTTGATCTCGCCGCTGAAACTGCTCTCGATCCGCGGAAGCTTTTGCGTTTAAAGAGCTAATAAAATATTTCAACTCAAATCAATATTTCGTGTCTAATTGTTCACTTATGTGGCAAGCGTCCGTGTAATAAGTGGGATAATGTACATCCAGCCGTTTGTTATCTCAGAATAAACCCCATTCAGGTGTGTGTGTGTGTGAGTGTGTGATGTCAGAATAAACCCCTTTAGGCTGATGAAGTCCTGATCCTGATCACCCTGTCAGGGTTTATTCTGAGATAACAACCGGCCAGATGTGCATTATCTCTTACTTAATGAAATGTAGATACATACGTGGTATCGATGGTTTCTCTGTTGTTGGTATAACTGAAATATAAAGACATATTTGTACATGTTTATTCCTATTAAACTGAAAGGAAAAATAAACTATTAATGTTGCATTTGTGTATTTTCTACTAACCTTTTGCAGTCTTGCAGATATAAGGCCTGTAAATGTTGCAGTGACCAGTGCTCCACATCCCAGTGCTCGACTGCACTTCCACACAGTGACTAACATTATTGGGCATCCGGGGCTTCCAGTTCGTGTAATCCACCACCGTGTTATCAATCCACATCCATTCACCTGTGACACACACACTTTCAGAGGGTGTTCTGAGATCATTTTTACTATTGTGTTTGCTGGATTAAGTACATTTCTAACCCGAATGACTGCGGTGCATGCCAATCCAGAAGGATTTGATTTCATCCTGCAGGATCTCCACATTCTGAATGATAAACTGGGATTCGACTGAGTCCTCGATACTCACCAACGATGCCCCTGAAATTACAGTTTTTACTTCTGCAATCATAGTTGTTTTTCTGTGATTTGCTAGTGATTAAAGGGGTCATGAGTTGAGAAATCAGATTTGCCTTGATCTTTTGACATATAATAGTTCTTCTTAACATTAAAACATCTTGCAAGTTTCAAAGCTTAAAACCTGATGTCTGTAATGTCACACAGGTAAATACATTTGCATATGCCTGCCTCCAGAGCAAAACATAAACCAATAGTTATATATCATTTCACCATAGACCCCGCCCACTGGCGTTCAGTCTCTTAACGGTTGTCATTTGCCTTCACTGGATGTGAGCGTCACATCAAAAGCAGACATAAGCCATTATAATGAGATGACGCTTTCTACACTGATACAGATGTGTGTTCAGATTATAATGACTGACTGTCTACACTGATAAAGTATACAGATGTGTGTTCAGATTATAATGACTGACGCTGATACACTGATACAGTATACAGATGTGTGTTCAGATTATAATGACTGACTGTCTACACTGATACAGGTGTGTGTTCAGATTATAATGACTAACGCTGTCTACACTGATACAGATGTGTGTTCAGATTATAATGACTAATGATGTCTACACTGATACAGATGTGTGTTCAGATTATAATGACTGGCTGTCTACACTGATACAGTATACAGATGTGTGTTCAGATTATAATGACTAACGCTGTCTCCACTGATACAGATGTGTGTTCAGATTATAAAGACTGGCTGTCTACACTGATAGAGTATGCAGATGTGTGTTCAGATTATAATGACTGACTGTCTACACTGATACAGATGTGTGTTCAGATTATAATGACTGACTGTGTACACTGATACAGATGTGTGTTCAGATTATAATGACTGACTGTGTACACTGATACAGATGTGTGTTCAGATTATAATGACTGGTGCTGTCTACACTGATACAGATGTGTGTTCAGATTATAATGACTGACTGTCTACACTGATACAGATGTGTGTTCAGATTATAATGATTGACTGTCTACACTGATACAGATGTGTGTTCAAATTATAATGACTGACTGTCTACACTGATACAGATGTGTGTTCAGATTATAATGACTGAAAGTGTCTACACTGATACAGATGCGTGTTCAGATTATAATGACTGACGCTGTCTACACTGATACAGATGTGTGTTCAGATTATAATGACTGATGCTGTCTACACTGATACAGATGTGTGTTCAGATTATAATGACTGACGGTGTCTACACTGATACAGATGTATGTTCAGTTTCTGACGTTCTGACGCGCCTGAGTCTATCGACAACAGGAAAATTGGAAGAAGGAAAGAATGTTTGCTTTGATCGTCCAGTTTAAACAGCTGGTTTGAGTCCCTCGACAGACTTCAGGAGATCCCAGCGTCTGAATACAGTGGATGGTTTATTTGAATGGCGTCCCGGATCGCATCGGGCGATTATACGTTTGTTCGGAGCATTTGACTGAGGCACAGTGTAATGGAGAGCTCGCAAAGAAACTTTGAACATTATCATTTTTCCACATATAGTATATTAACATTATAAGTGAACCTCAAGGAACATATTAAAATATATATTTTTTTAAATCTATGTCATGACCCCTTTAAATTTTGTTCCAATGCTGTTTGAAATGAAAGTGAATGAGTATCATAATATAGTATCACTGCATTCATGTGGATTCTGTTTAAATTAAAAGAGATGATCTACTTGACAGAAAGTAATGCCTACCTATTCTCAAGCACTCCACGGTGGCATGAGCCCAGTTGTCCGACATGGAGGCCATGAAGGCGTAGCAGTGTCCTCTGAAAGGGATCCAGGTTTTGCGCTTCTTTGACTCAGGGCAGTTCCCCGGCATCTGAGGAGGGTCTGTGGGAGCAACGTCTGATGGAAGGAACAAGGAATTAATAAACTATAAGCACTGCCCTACAAGTGTTTGTTTTAATGTTAAAGTTTAAAGTTTTAGCTTTAAATTTTATAAAGCGATTTTTAAAAAATTAAGCAGAACAGTGACTAAAATAACTGGAACTACTTGTGCATTAAACGGTTATAAATAGGTTTGGGAATCGAAAATCAGTTTCAATTCTGGAATCGAGTACTTGAGGTCAGGAATCGGACACTTGTTATAAAATAACATTTTGATTCCTCTTATTGATTCCTTTGTGAGCATTTCAATATGATTTCAAACCACTCAAGTGTGAGACGGCTTGCGCGCTGTTTTCTGTTCTTCAGGCATGTGTATCAGTAAATTGGATCCGTGCAGCTCTTAAAGTGACAGCACTAATATTCCTGCCATCTCTATAATAACACTAATCACAAAACAAAAGACAAAGAGAAAATTCACGCATTCTTGACTGAATAACTTTTGTAACTATATTTGCTATGTATCTTAAAACATTTAATTTCAATTGTATCATTATTCAGTTGTATCTATTTGTTGCAATTGCTAATTTTTTATTTGTTCTTTTTTAATTACTGAGTGTTTACTTGTCTTTAATAATGCTTGCAATTTATATAAGTTAGGCTAGTTGTTTTTCTATGGTATTTTTAAACCACAGGCGGAATCTTCCGCTACAGTTAAATGTTTTGCAATAAGATTAAATGTGAATGATGAAAGTTTTTTTTGTGTGTTTTTTTTTTTTTACCTTATTTGAATCGAAATTAGGAATTGATAAGAATCGGAATCGATAAGCAGAATCAAAATCGGAATCAGAATTGTTAAAGTTCAAACGATACCCAACCCTAGTTATAATGCACACCTTTCAGCCAATCAGAATCGAGTATTCAGACAGACCATGGTATACAGAGAATTATTTGCCATTTTCTATATTTTGCGCTAACTATGCAAAGGAAATTGTCACACAAGCAATACCACACCAGTTCCCAAGTAAAATTATTCAAGACAATCTAGATATTTATGGCATGCAGAATTTTGAATGAAATACCTGGGGATCGCTTGCACAGGGAATAATATGTGTTGTTGCATGTAGCCGTTTTCCAGTCGCCATCCGTATCAATATATACACACGCTAAATTGTTTTTGGGCTCTCCTGATGCCCATTTGCTGTATCTAAGAAGCCAGTTGTCCACCCAGCGGTAACGACCACTTGTCTGAAGCAAACAAATTTAATTCGTAAGACATTAAAAACATGATTTTGTCATTTTTGTCAACATATTTTATTGGCCCTTTTCTATCAAACAAACAAATTGTTAATCCTAATCCTCAATCCTAAACATAACCTATTCCTCCAACTTTGGGTTTTCCAATGTTTTTTTCCCCTCGCCACTATCGGATGAGAAGTAAACTCAGCTGGATGATGACAAGGACCTTTGTCAAATATCTTACTATTTGGGTTGTTCAAAATGACCAATTGTCATAATCAACTAGAGTCGAAGGAGGCCTGTATAATTAATAAGGCTGTGTCGGGTAGACGAATAATCTACTTTAAAAGTCACCAACTACCAAAACTAAAAGTCAGAAATCAAAGTAGTAATAGTAGGCTAATTAGTAATCCAAAAGAAATCTTTCCAGAAATCAAAATACATTTTAATGTAACTATAATCTGATTACCAGATTGTATTGTTCTTGAACACGTTTTATATGTGGCCTTTGCAATTTGGAGGCCCGTCTCAAACACACAGTTGGAGACTCTAATGTGGATTTGTTCGTCTAAGTGACGTGAAGGTCACCTAACATTAACTTCTTGTTTATTGAACTGTTGTATAAAATCAATATACAACATTTGCAATCGTTCTGGTTTTCGTGAAAATACTCTATATGTCCTGATATAAATACTAAAAACATTTCTGCCCCGTTAATTCCCGTGATGGCGAGGGATGGGGCTCTGTTATTCCAGGATCCGCAGGGATATTGATCTAGGAAAATTTATCATTTGCCAAAACCCATGTGACACACTCACGCACATGCAATGTCATATTTAGGTTAACATATTGAGCTTTTTTATTTTATTTCGTAATGCATTTTAATTGTGGTTGTGTACCAGGTTGCTGTTGAGGCCGATCCACAGAGGCTCCTTGAGTTTGCTGACTCTGAGGACGGTGTGCGCCTGGCTGATGGAGTCAAGCACACTGGCCAGGTCAGCATCATCCGCTTTACACTGTCTCCTTGCTTCATCCCAGCTCATTTTCATCATCTGCACCTTATATGAATCATTTCCCAGTGTGAAAAAATGTTGTGGCATTACTGTGGTCACAGGACGAGGCAGCTGAGAGTCTATAACACCAAGGTTAAATACAGGTCACATACATTAGTTGAAATGAGCATTGACATGGTTTAGCAATTACTGATTTGTGTTGTAATGTAAGTGATAACAATATACTGCAGAGATTAGCTTGAGCTGGGACCAGTGCATTTGTGATGTAGAGAACCAAAAATTAATGGATATCTCCCACTAACCTGTTGTCCTCTTGCAGATGAAACCTCTCTCATCTGAGCAGAGTTCGACTTTCCACGCACCCGTCATCTTTCCTGGGTTTCTAACCATGACGACACAGTCACAGTTCTGGATAGAACAGAGTTAGGATTTAAAAAACAACCAAACAAACATAGCCTATGAGAATTGCTACTGTAATTATACGATGTAACTCGTCCCTGCAAGATTACTTTGTAGAAGATATGAGTTCACAATCACTGGGTTGCTCTATTGCTGTTGTTTATACTGCTTCATAAAATGCAGTTTCAGATTTAAAAATTATGTTTATAAAGTTTCCAAAGTGTTTTGCACCAATAAAAGTCCAATATTTGTAAAAAAAAAAAAAAAAAAAAAATTAAATCCATTCTTATTTTCACTCTTTGTGAAGAATATTGAATCTCAATGGGCGAGGCCTCTTGCAGAGACTGAAGTAAACGCCCACCGCTGTGATTGGCTAACGTCATCGCATTTTCGTGTTCCTGATTTTTAATGGGTTTTTTTTTTTTGCCAAAAATGTCAGGTAAAGAACTAAAAAATATAATATTCGGTCAGATTTGCTTGTGTCAGATTTCCTCTGTCGGGTCATACGTAGAACAACTGTTAGACATCGAAATGTTGAGTCAAGTGATTTCTAACCGTGCGTTCAAACCGCCGACGGCGAGAGCGAATCCCTCCCAACGACGCCGTAGAAAGATTTGTGGACGCTCTGACTCTGATGTAGATCGAATGCTTGGTCTTTTTTAAAAACTTTATTTAAAGGGGCCGCAAAGCAAACAAGCATGCCGATCGTTATTTGTGCAGACTGACCAAGTAGGGTATCAGTTAACCCAGAGATGGGGACTCGAGTTTGAGACTCGGACTCGAGTGCGACTTAAGTCGCACACACAGTGACTTCAGACTTGACTTGAGACTCGTCCTCGAAAGACTTCAGACTCGACTCGGACTCGAGCTGCGGGACTCGTGAACAATGTTTATTTTTAGGAAACGTCTGATGAGCTCGCTGTTATTCCCCTCCCTCCGTTACCTATAACCTGCCTACGTAACACGTACTACGTATCGGCTGCGCGCGCGCGACCACACATAAGAGGACAACAAACAAACATGTCAACTGCACCGGCCGCAAATTTTTTCACGGCATAATACAGATATTAACATAAAAGTAAAGGATTCTTGGTGTTTTTGTCATGTTGCAATAGGCTGTTTACACTGATTATATACCAAAATCAAAGCTGATACTTTATGCTAATAGATAAAGGAGTCATAATAACATATTACATGCTTTGAATTCCTTATTTATAGATATGCAGTGTTCTATGCAGCCTGGATGGGTCGCTGTACGTGATGCAACACTTATTATAACCACAAGAGACTTCAGACTTGACTTGGACTCAAGCACAGAGACTCGAGACTTGACTTGGACTCTAGCTCAAAGACTTGAGACTTGACTTGGACTCTAGCTGAGAGACTTGAGACTTGACTTGGACTCTAGCTCAAAGACTTGAGACTTGACTTGGACTCTAGCACAGAGACTCGAGACTTGACTTGGACTCTAGCACAGAGACTTGAGACTTGACTTGGACTCTAGCTCAAAGACTTGAGACTTGACTTGGACTCTAGCTCAAAGACTTGAGACTTGACTTGGACTCTAGCTCAGAGACTTGAGACTTGACTTGGACTCTAGCTCAAAGACTTGAGACTTGACTTGGACTCTAGCTCAAAGACTTGAGACTTGACTTGGACTCTAGCTCAGAGACTTGAGACTTGACTTGGACTCTAGCTCAAAGACTTGAGACTTGACTTGGACTCTAGCTCAAAGACTTGAGACTTGACTTGGACTCTAGCTCAGAGACTTGAGACTTGACTTGGACTCTAGCTCAAAGACTTGAGACTTGACTTGGACTCTAGCTCAAAGACTTGAGACTTGACTTGGACTCTAGCTCAGAGACTTGAGACTTGACTTGGACTCTAGCTCAAAGACTTGAGACTTGACTTGGACTCTAGCTCAAAGACTTGAGACTTGACTTGGACTCTAGCTCAAAGACTTGAGACTTGACTTGGACTCTAGCTCAAAGACTTGAGACTTGACTTGGACTCTAGCTCAAAGACTTGAGACTTGACTTGGACTCTAGCTCAGAGACTTGTGAGCATCTCTGAGTTAACCTCATGGAATCTTTTAAATGTGAAAGTAAGAAATTGATAGATGGAAAGAACTTAACAATTATAGTGACATGTTTGCTAACGAAATAAACCAATTAAAAGCCATTTGTGTGGTGTGGCTTTTGTGTTCATAGTTAAGTGCTAATCTAATTTGCATTCCCACTGAAAAACAAGCGTTCTAGCGCGAAAATCTAGCCTATAAATAATGTTGCGCGCTTATCAAATTCAAATGATCAACCTCTCCTCTATTTTGCGTGGAAACTAATGTGGTCGGAACCAAAGTTACTTGACTGCGTTCTCTGGAATCCTCTCAAGGGGAGCACTTCTACATTCCGATTGGTTCGCCGGTTGCCGCCAAACCACGTCATAGCTCATTAACATAAGGTTGACCTGACTTTAACTTCTCCTCGCCGCTCTCGCCGTCCAAGACGCGCCGCCCTCGCCGCAGCTCGCCGCCGCTCGCCGCCGGCTCACATTGAAAATGAATGACTTCCAGCCACTTTGACGCTCTCGCCGGCGGCGGTGTGAACGCACGGTAAGAGGCGTTTTATGCAACAAAAAAAGTGTGCATCACAAGAAAAACAATAATTATTTTTGGTCAGAATTGGATCATTTTAAGAATGTTTTGTATGTCTGGCATAAACATCTCATCTCAAAAGAGAAACTCTGATGATTCTGGTCATCTTTATGGATACTAGATAGCCTTTGTCAGCAATATGGTGTGAACACCTGCCTCAAAATAGCCATACATCCTGGAAGAGCCATCTGGGAGCGATGAAGGTTGACCCTTGGCCCAGTTTGTGTAGCTGACACCGTTGCCATCAGTCCACAAAAACCTCATCTCCCAATTGACATCATTAAAGCCAATCCATACGTCATCATCTGAAGCCAGCATTAGAGTAGTAAGGAATGCTGCAAACAGAATCAAAAGGTCATAATTAAATGATTTTGTTGATCGGCTGGTTTCTTAGCAGAACTGTTCTGTTTTCTGCGTGGACAGACAAATTGCATGTTGTTGTAAACTTACACTTGTGCCTGGTAAGAACATGGTATTATATTAGAGTTTAAGTTTAAAGAGTTACAAATTTACATCACTTACAGTCATTTACGTTTACATGCACTTTAGAAAATGGTTTATTCTAAAGTTTTTGCAGAAATGAGTGTTCTGTATTATTACAGATTAACGGAGAGTATGAACCCAAGAGCAGTTTATTACAGATGAGAACAAATACAAAATAAACTAATTTAAAAAAATCCTTAACAATAGTACCCAAAGGTACTGGGACTAAACACAGGTAAAGAAATTAAACTCAAAGATCTAGAAAAAAACACAAACAAGACATGACCCCCGACAGAGGAGATGACCAAGGTGGAGCTGGCAGAGGAAGGAACCACAGTGGGGCCTGTGCAGGTAGGGTCCACGGTGGAGTCAGAGGAATGGATGACCATAGCAGAGCCAAAGAGATGGAGATCCAGGGCAGAGCACGCTGGACCAATGACCATGGCAGAGTTGGTGGTATAGAGAACTAAGGCGGAGACCAAGGTGGAGCCGGAGGAACAAAGGACCAGGGCAGGCTCGGAGGACCAAGGTGGAGCCGAAGGAACGGAGGACCAGGGCAGGCTCGGAGGACCAAGGTGTAGCCGAAGGAACGGAGGACTAGGGCAGGATCAGAGGATCAAGGTGGAGCCGAAGGAAAAGAGAACCAGGGCAGCATCAGAGGATCAAGGTGGAGCCGGAGGAACAGAGGACCAGGGCGGGCTCAGAGGACCAAGGTGGAGACAAAGGAACAGAGAACCAGGGCAGGCTCGGAGGACCAAGGTGGAGCTGGAGGAACAGAGAACCAGGGCAGGCTCTGAGGACCAAGGTGGAGCTGAAGGAACAGAGGACTAGGCCAGGCTCGGAGGACCAAGGTGGAGCTGGAGGAACAGAGGACCAGGGCAGGCTCAAAGAACCAAGGTTGAGCTGAAGGAACAGAGAACCAGGGCAGGCTCGGAGGACCAAGGTTGAGCTGAAGGAACAGAGAACCAGGGCAGGCTCGGAGGACCAATCTGGAGCCGAAGGAACAGAGGACCAGGGCGGGCTCTGAGGACCAAGGTGGAGCTGAAGGAACAGAGGACTAGGCCAGGCTCGGAGGACCAAGGTGGAGCCGGAGGAACAGAGGACTAGGGCAGGCTCAGAGGACCAAGGTGGAGCCGGAGGAACAGAGGACTAGGGCAGGCTCAAAGGACCAAGGTGGAGCTGAAGGAACAGAGAACCAGGGCAGGCTCAAAGGACCAAGGTTGAGCTGAAGGAACAGAGAACCAGGGCAGGCTCGGAGGACCAAGGTGGAGGCGGAGGAACAGAGAACCAGGGCAGGTTCAGAGGACCAAGGTGGAACCGGAGGAACAGAGAACCAGGGCAGGCTCGGAGGACCAAGGTGCAGCCGGAGGAACAGAGAACCAGGGCAGGCTCAGAGGACCAAGGTGGAACCGGGGGAACAGAGAACCAGGGCAGGCTCAGAGGACCAAGGTGGACTAGGCTCAGTTCACAGTTGTGATAATGACCGCAGTCAATTCCCTCGGTAGCCAGAATGGTCGATACAGCCTTCAAGCCTTCCCCGAAGGGCTATGTCCATAAATCAAACAATGATTTGTCCAAAAAGAATGATTAATTCTCAATGTAGAGTTTGATATACCTATGGTCTCATATAACATATACACAAATAACAATCTGTGTAAACCCATGGGTACTTAACCATACAATAAAAAAAGGAAAAGACAAGGAAAAAATTGTCCAACTACTTTCCCCCTCCCCCCAGACAAAACTACAAATGGTTCAGTCCAATTAGGGTGTATGCTAATGATACAAAAACTGTTTGATACAGATCTCAACTCAACTCAACTCAACTTTATTTATATAGCACCACTAAAAACAACAATTGTTGACAAATGTCGGACATCGTCAGCATTTAACACCATGTACAACAAATTACAGGACAGAACACAGAACAGACCAAACAACGGACAAATCAGTTACAATTATAAGCCAAAGAGAAATGATAGGAGATGGGCTGTTTGATGGTGGCCTTCCAGCATCAGACTGGAAGGCCAACAGCCTAAACAAAAGGTTTGGGGGGATTCTTACAAGAAATAAAGGTAATTCTGACTGATATTAAACTGGGTTGTGAATTTTTTAAAAAGGAATAATTGAATTGAACAACATGTTGGAGTAAACGGACAAACAAAAATATCAGACTCATTTGAAATAGTGAAAACAATTACACAACTGATGTTTAGGATGTAAATGTAGTGTCAGATAGATAGTGATGTGTGCATGTGTGTCAAGTCCATGTAATTCCTTATCTGTCACCAAGCTTACCTTGTAGGATGAGACCCAGTGATTCAAGATGGCGCCGTTGTGTTTGTGTTTGGCTCGCCGTCCTTTTCTGTTGTGTTTTCTGGCGATCATTGTGCTAATCTCTGTTTTCATCCGCAATGTGTCATCGATATTCGTGTACGATCGTCTGTCGCTGCTACAGATACGCAGTAACGTGACCACCAACTTGCCTGGTTTTGCCGGAGATCCAAATCTACCGCCATTCCTAGCCTCAGTGCCTGCCTATCTGTGGCGTCCTATTTGCTCGTCAACTGGCAACAAGAGACGCAGGAGACGAGGAAAGAGAGGCGGCGTTCATGTAAAAATTAAAAAATACCTGGCATCTTTCTCCGTCGGCATGGGGGTCTCCGGCGGCTTCAGGAACATATCCGGGGGTTATGGAGGGTTTGATCTACATCGCCTTCTACAGTACAGCTACCGATGGCTCTTACCGGCTCTCCCAGACACCTGTTGTCCGCCTCCTCACCACCGCCGGCCTGCGCGGATCCATCGGCAGCGCAATGCGAAAGAGAATCTTCCTCTCAGCTGTGCAGCTCATCACCAGACTGGAAATAACAGATCGGTGCGTGCGGCTCTGTTGAACGCTCGCTCGATCGCAAACAAGACGTTCGTTCTGAATGACCTCATCTCCACTCGTGAGTTGGATGTCTTTTTTCTGACGGAGACCTGGATCAAACCAGGTGATAACAGCGCTTTTTCTGAGCTCCTCCCCCCTGGCTATTCTTTCCTAAATACACCGAGAGTGACAAGCCGTGGAGGCGGGCTTTCCACAGTGTACAATAAGAAGGACATAAACTGTCGCCTCATCTCATGTAAGAACTACAGTAGCTTTGAACTGCAGTTATTTTTGATGCAATTGACACCCCCTACACTGTGTGCTGTGTTGTATCGTCCTCCTAAATATAATAAGGATTTTATTGCTGAATTTACTGATTTTCTTGCTGATGTAATGCCAAAATATGATAATTTCCTTATTTGTGGGGATTTCAATATCCATGTCTGTTGTCCTTCCAGTCAATTAGTTAAAGATTTTCAAAACCTGCTAACCTCTTTTGATTTAATTCAGTCAGTAAATGTTCCCACACACAAACATGGCCACACGTTAGACCTCATAATTTCACATGGTTTTCCAATATTAAACATAGAAATACTGGATACTTGCATTTCAGACCATTTTCCCATTATATTTGACTTCACGCCCCCCTCACCCCCTGCAAAATATCTTACCCCAATTTGTAGTCGTCGTATTATCACTTCTACAACAGCTGAGGAATTTGCTACTGCCTTCAAAAACTCGGGTTTTTATGCCCTTTGCGAAAGTCAACCGCACAGCACTGAGGAGTTCATCTCTTCTTTCTATTCCACCTGTTCAGAGATTTTGGACTCAGTTGCACCCTTAAAGCTGAGGTCTATCAGACCTAAACCAGACTGCTGGTTAAACGACACTACACGCGCCCTGAGAAGGCGCTGTAGACAGGCTGAACGGAGGTGGAAAAAGGACAAGCTGCAGGTGTCTCTGGGTATTTTGAGAGTCTGTCTTTCTGATTATCAAATTGCTGTTAAAGAAGCCAAATGTAAATACCTCTCAAATGTTATTTCAAATAGCTCAAATCGGCCCCAAGTCTTGTTTAATACAATCCAGTCTGTTACAAATCCACCTGTTAACGTGTTTGAAAATGTATCTAAATCAACCTGTGATGAGTTTCTCCAATACTTTATTGATAAAGTGGCCTCAGTTAGACAGAGTGTAAACAGCAGTATAGTTGTTTGTTCACATGTCCACCGATCACTTCCTTCACCTCCTGCTGTTTTTGATGTGTTTGAGCCAGTGTCACTCTCTCAGCTTTCAAATGTTGTCCAGAAGCTGAGAGCTACCAACTGTTCCCTGGACATTATTCCATCTAAAATGCTTAAACAGGTTTTCGATACAGTTGGACCATGTCTTCTCTCTTTTTTCAATGTCAGCCTTAGCTCAGGGTCTGTCCCAACTGTTTTTAAGCAGGCTGTGGTCAGGCCATTAATCAAAAAACCTAATCTTGATCCATCAGTTCTCTCAAATTTCAGACCTGTATCCCATCTGCCTTTTCTATCTAAAGTTTTGGAAAAGCTCGTCTTCATACAGCTTCAATCATTCTTGGATCAAAACCATATTTTTGAACAATTTCAATCCGGTTTCAGGGCACGTCACAGCACAGAATCTGCACTGTTGAAGGTGCAGAATGACATCTTATTATCCCTGGACGCTAAAAAACCTGTGCTGTTGATAATGCTGGACCTTACTGCAGCATTTGATACGGTGGACCATTCTATCCTATTGACACGTCTGGCTCAGCAGGTGGGTCTTCAAGGACTCGTGCTGCAGTGGTTCAAGTCATACCTTGCCGATAGAAATTACTCTGTGATGATCAATGATCTCTCTTCTTCTCCAGCACCATTTTCCTCTGGTGTGCCACAGGGTTCTATCCTTGGCCCGGTTTTATTTTCCTTGTATATGCTCCCCTTAGGTTCTGTGATATCCCGGCATAATGTTTCTTTCCATCTGTATGCAGACGACATACAAATCTATCTGCCAGTTGCCCAGAACTCCCCAGACACACAGTCCATTCAGACATGTCTGGACGACGTTAAACATTGGCTATCACAAAATCTGCTCTGTCTAAATGATTCAAAGACCGAATTTATCTTATTTGATGCCTCTAGCCCAACAAAGGCAGCTCCCGATCTGGTACCCCTGACCAGCCACCTCAGTCAGGTAGTCAGGAATCTTGGGGTGTTTATGGACAGTAGTCTGAAGCTCGACAAACAGATAGACTCTGTGATCAGGACAAGCTTTTTCCAGCTTCGTCGATTGGCCAAAGTTAAGCCGTTCCTTAGCTGTAGTGACCTCGAGAAAACTATCCACGCCTTTATTAGTTCACGCTTGGATTATTGCAATGCCCTCTACATCGGGTTAAACCAGGCCTCTCTGCACCGTCTACAGCTTGTCCAGAACGCAGCAGCAAGGTTTCTTACTAACACCCGTAAACATGGCCACATCACTCCTGTCCTGCTCTCTCTCCACTGGCTTCCAGTCCAGTTCAGAATTCAGTTTAAGATCTTATTGTTTGTTTTTTGCTCTATCCATGGCCCTGCACCTGCTTATCTGTGTAATATGCTGACCCTTTATAAGCCCAGCAGAGTCCTGCGCTCCTCTGAACAACATCTGCTGGTGGTCCCAGGATCCAGGTGCAAAAAGTGGGGTGATCGTGCCTTTGCAGTAGCGGGACCGAAACTATGGAACGCGCTGCCTCTGGAATTACGCTCCATCATGGAGCTGCCCCAGTTTAAAGCCAGGTTGAAGCACCATCTTTTTAGATCAGCTTTTGGCACTGGATTGACAGCTGATTAGCAAAATGATTTCATAGTAGAGTTTTATTGTATTGTATTGTATTGTTTTGTATTGTATTGTTGTTTCTGTGCTGTTCTTTTCTTTTCTTTTCTATTGTTTTCCCTGTCCAGTGCTTTGATCAACTTATGGTTGTTGTAAAGCGCTATATAAATAAAAAATTGATTGATTGATTGATTGATTGTAACAGGCGCTATCTCTTCTTAAGCAGATTTCTCACAATAACCAGCTTTTTTGGTGGGCATGTAAATGTGTTACAAGTGTAATGCTCACCTTGCTCTTCATGACGCCGAATGGACACCAGATTGCCTCCATGTGAAATGCAGTGGTCCCGAGAATTCTGCCACGTCATCTTAGTATTAAAATACTTGTAGCACTAAAATACAAGTGCTTTGAATTAGAATGTGCAGATTTCATATGGGCCTGTTAATGTAGGCCTTGTTTCACAGACAGTGAAACACTCACTCTCCCCTGAAACATGGTCCATTCTGGAGTACAGCCTCCTGGTGGCACAGTGGAGGGCAACATGGTGGTGTTGACAAAGTCCGAACTTCTCTTACAGATGGAGGGCAATGGCACACCACAGTTGATATCATTCCAGAATCCTTAAAAAAACATATTGCTGATACTTTGAGCAGGGAATAGAGGATAATGCAGCTTTATAATCACATATGTCTTGGCAAATAGATGACATAATATTGTAGGTGCAGTATATAAGAACATTGATTTGATGTTATAAGCTTATGTAAAACTATACCCATTATCAACCTAAATTATACTGTCAACCACATTGCTTGTCCATCAATATACTTTGCCTTTATTGTTGCTCTTTATGACATTATAGACTTGAAAAACTTGTATGGACAAGCATGACTGAAGGCAGTGGTTCCCAACCCTGGTCCTGGAGCCCCAAAACTGCAAGTGTTTGACGTCTCGGAGGTCCTGGGCTGCGTTTAACTCTGTTTTTCATGCCCTTCCCTCGCTAAATTCCCTCCATCTCGTTCACTCGGATGTACGTCATTGCTTAAGTTGCACAAGTGCCCACTACTGGCAGAACCCTTGAAATGTGTTTAAATGGACCGCAATAAGCCATTGAACACTGAAATCTGCTGGAGCTGAGTTACTATTTAAAAAAAAATCCTTATGAATTTGTTGGAGAAAATATAAAAACTTACACAACCGAATATCATAACAATACAATAAACTATAACAGTCAGCTTATTATAGCTACAAGTATTATGAGTTTAAATGTCAAGATAACTCCATTATGGGGAGAATTAAGCGCAATCTGCTGTGACGTCACAATCAAGTAAATGTTTTTTTGGCTCAGCCATTTTACTGGTGTCTCCACCCATAGGTTTGTGCTTTTATAGATTATTGGCTGTCAAAAAAATCCACATCAGGTAAAAATAATTAGGCTAAACATTTCAAAATACAAGCGTGTGCTACAATTACGAGCCATTCTAAGGCTCGAAAACACATCTCTTTGGCCTAGCATACACATAACACACAATAGACTTCTATAATTCAATGTTAGGCTGCATAGTTTAGATCAGCCGGAACCGGGAACACGTCCCGTAAATCCTGATGTACTTGGTACATCATAAGAAGGATGGCGACTATGCTAATATTAGTCTCTCTGTTTATCCCGAGGGACCCTCTATGGTGGACCTGCGCCTGGACCCATCCCAACTCATCCTGCAGTGCCGGCCTCATCAGCCCTGTGAAGGCCTCATCGACACGACAGGCATCGGCACTGATCCTCAACAACTCGTCTCCATACCGACGTGATTACTTCGACTTCCAACCAGATGGAAATGGATAAATACTCTAAATGTTCCGATCCAATTTGACTTGTAATGCTGCCTGAATCATACACTGTTCGCTTGTTGGCCAGAGGAGAACTGGCCCTCCGACTGAGCCTGGTTTCTCCCAAGGTTTTTTTCTCCATTCTGTCCCTGATGGAGTTTGGGTTCCTTGCCACTGTTGCCTTGGCTTTTGGCTTGCTTAGTTGGGGACATTTAATATTCAACCATCTTACTGATCTGCCTTACTTAAAGGGTCATGAAACCCTAAACCAAATTTTCTGAGATTTTATCAGAGGTATGTGTGTTGAACACCATTGAAGACAATGTTAGCATCTGTTAGATTTAATAGTAGGGTGAAAATGGTAAAATTTTTGTTTCTTTCCGCTATTTTCGTCTTCCGGGTTTAAAATCTTCATCGCAGGCTGTGACGTGGCAGAGCACAGTATAGTGCGTTGATGACTCATCGGTGTCTCATAATTATTAATGAGACTGAGTTTTCATTTCCTATGAGAAGATACTGTCTCTTAATTATTCATGACACCATGTGGATCTTTCCAGTGACAGACATGTCAAACTGTGATATCGCGTAGTAGATGAGAGAGGCAATCATGGGACGCACGCAAGTGTTTGTTTTCGTAGTGCAAAAGTCCAATTGGGTTGAATATGTTTCTCCGCGATGCTGCCCGGGCTGGACTCTGGCTCCGGGCGGTTGGTTTTCCATCATCCACGGACACATCTAAACGTGTGTGCCGCAAACATTTGTGAGCTTCGAGAATTGGAGAATGGTGGACTTCGCCTTGTTGACAACCAATGCAGGTTGCGTCTTGCGAGTGATGCGGTACCAAGTCCCGAGGACTTTTCTATCCCTGTGTGTGTGTGTGTGTGTGTCTAAAGTGAGAAGTCATCCACCTCCACAGAGCCCTCTTTATTATGGGGGTTCAGGGCGCGTAGATCTAGGCTATGCACGGAACGTTTTTTTTAAGCGGAAATTTAATAATTTTCAAATATATGTATAGTGTCTATAAACAACTATATATTTTATAATGACATTATAATTATACATGTAGCCTACATTAATATGTTCTCAATAGAATTACGATTACTGTAGGCTTACTAGGCTAATATAGCAGGGCATTCAGTTACTTTTGAAAGGACAATAATAAAGTGTCGTATTTCATAAGACTTTAACTTTGCCAGCTATAAAAAAATTCTAGCATTTCCTCACATTTTACCACTACTTTTAGTGACAGTCGATATGCATGGGATACTGGCGATGACAGTGATGGCCTTACCACACCCCTTCTCACAGCCATCCACGGCCATTTAAGTTGCATTTTTCAAAAAGATTGTGAGCTAGACTTGAGCTGAAAGAGGGGGGTTTCATGACCCTTTAAGGTGTACATTGATGCAATTTTCTTCTAGAAACAAACTTTGTTGTATTATTTTCATGTTATCACTGTGAAGCTGCTTTGATACAATATGTATTGTATATAAATAAAGGTGACTTGACATGACTAAGGCATTCGATCGTGCTAAGTGTGTCTTTGTGAAACGCACGTGAAATGAACACGAATATTCGTAAAGTCGAGCGTAGAAAATGCTTGTAAGTGCTAAGTGCCATCTTTATCTGGAACGCAGCCCTGATGAGTTGAATCAAACTTTGAAAAACGATACTGTTATCTTCTCCGTATAAACTGTAAAAACGCGCAATTCTGTAAACGGTGACGACATGCGCATGTATTTCTTTACAAAGTGACATCGCCATCTACTGACCTGGCAGCAGAATACAGCGTTTTTAGTCGTTTTCGCGGATTCGTGTGAACAGTGATAATTTTGACAACGCTGTCGACTGTACGAGAAAAACATTTTTAGTACATTGTTGTCATGTAAACATACCCTAAATGTGCAGTGCAGGGGTTACTCCATGACCAGGGTAGTGAACCACTGCACAGTGTCATCTAGTGGTCAAAAGACATGGAAAACATGTTTTTTTCCTGCCGAGTTCAATTCCAACCACAACTAAACCCAGCTGAAACATCTAACCAAGGTCTTGTGGCTTAATAGAAGCTTCTAGGCAGGAGATTTGAAGCCGGTTGGAGTTAAACTGGCTGACATGCTACTCTATACATTGGAACAGTACTGATGAGGAGTCTTACCCATACTCTTGTAAATGGACACACAGTTCTCATCATTATTGGCAAAATTTGGTTCATTTTGATCCCATGATGTATATACAACAGGTGAACCGTCCACCCAGCTATTAACAGAAAAGAAAAGAAAAACGATTATAAAACCAGCACAAATGTACTTAAATGAAACAGTGCCTTGCTAAAGTATCTGTTGAATAATAACTAATTTATGTATCCAGCTCTTTCAATCTCACCTAAATGATTTGTCCAACTCCACCCTCATCCCAATGAAGTACTGATTCTCTGACCTCCTGGATATCTGTAAAACAGTGTCAGTCGCCCCACTGAATGATCCTGCAGTAATGTTACAGCATTAATGGGAATCACAGTCATTACCTGCTTCCATAAAAACTTCCTCTCTGTTTGACCAGTAATGACAACCAGATCGGCGTGATTCCTCTTGCAGAACGAGCGCGCTTCTTCCATAGGCAGGAGCTCTTCGTTAATGAAGTACTGACTCTCGTTGCACTGGATCCAGCCATCAGATGTCATGTTATATTCCACTGTGGAGTAAAAACAACAACTTCACATTGTCTTCATCTGTGCTTGTGTGATAACTCCTCTGACATCATTTACTCAGCCGTACATCATTGCATTGACAATGTTTACAACCCGTTCCACAATTGACGCTATATTCCATGAAATGACAGGAGATAGTGAGCAGGAGCTGTCAATTGATTGCATTAAGAATTGCAAAAAAAATGTTTTACAGGTTTTCTTAAATGTTATATTTAAATATGCAACTGAGGCATCATCTCAGTATATCTCATATATAATTAAATATGTATAATATGTAAGTCCTGCTGATGTGAAGAAAAAAAGATGAATGCTAATGAATTATGATTATGAAGTAGTTACTAACCTTGGCTTGCAGAAGTTGGTGGAGGTTTTGGAGTTGTGCCTATTGGACAAACAGTAAAAAGCATTATTGTTAAGTGTATGAGAATGTTGTACAGGACTAGTTTCATCAGAATATAAATCAAAACAGTATTTAGTTACATTAGTTTCTGACCATTAAACCATAGATGTTTTGGACACTGAGCTCATTATTCAGTCACAGTGAGTTTGCAAAACAAAGGTAAATGTGTCCGATAAAACCCACTAACATGTCTGTTGGCAACTCTGAATTTTTAAAGGCGCATTTGCCATTTTTGGACGAATTAACCCTAACCCTAACCTCACATGAAGAACCAAGAAACACATCAGTACATCAGTGGCAGGTTTGCATTCGTGGGTATTATTCTGCATTTACACTCTGAGATTTAATACACAGATCTATTTGACATACAGTATCCGATCCATGCATGTGTACCTATTGGTATCTGGCAAATCCAGTCTTTAAAGGATTCGCAATCTGCATCGTTCCACCAGCGCCGGAAGTTAAAGCCACTCTCGGCACAGTGCTCCTGGTTGTTGTAGTTGTTCGGTTCTCCATACCCCCAGTTCTCAAAATCAGACTGAAAAGAAATGCAAACACACATTCACACAGTAGATAGTTGGTATGATAAAATGGACAATTATTTGTTTTAACCAGAAGCTGTAAGATAAATAATACACATGAAATAATTCCAACTCAAATCAATAGATGTCTGGATGTCTATTTATTCGGTGAGTAGTCCTGTAATAAGCTAGCCTGATGCCAGCCGATCTTAGCCCCGCCCACAACATCTGAGCTTAGCCCCGCCCACACCAGCTGAGTTTAGCCCCGCCCACAACATCTGAGCTTAGCCCCGCCCACACCAGCTGAGTTTAGCCCCGCCCACAACATCTGAGCTTAGCCCCGCCCACATCAGCTGAGTTTAGCCCCGCCCACACCATCTGAGGACGGGAAGTTCGGAAGTTCGGAAAACTGGACTTGATCCGTTGTGAAGCAAGTATGCCCGAACCAAAGCTGTTCGGACCAATCACATTGTCAGGGCGGGCTCTATACGATGATGGACAGATGATCAACCGTGACATAATCATCACGTCACCAAAGAGCGCTTGGGTTGAATTCGTTTACAACAAAGATGGCTGCCGCTGGAGAACTGAGATGTGTAGACTCAGCCACCGCGTCTGTTATAGAAGATGTGGACAGCGCATTCATTTTAAAAGAGGAACAGAGAACCGCGATCAAGGCATTTGTCGATCCAATTGAGTGCAGAGGCATTTTCTCTCCTGGTTCTGTTGAAACGCCGCATAATCACAGCCCAGTGGAGCAGCATCAGACTCACTAATGTCTGAGACTAGAGTCTGAGTACGACGACGTCAGGCTAGTAATAAGCCGGATATTTTCAGTGTTCTGACAATATATTCTACCGTTCAGTATGTGTGACTTTGCATGGTTTTAAGCATTAATCCGACTAAACCTTGGGTTCTTTGGAGCTTAGAGAAAGGTCCAGTTAATGCTTCAAGCCTTTCCTCCACCGTTTCAGTCGCAAATAATATATTAGACTTTGTAGATTACATTGACTTTAATGAAAACAACTGTTAGTGTTTTGCATATTCTCAATATAATGAGAAACACTCACAGGAGTCCCATCCGTCCACACAAACCCAGAGTCACTGTTCAGCATACTGAAGCCAATCCACGCCTGGTCTGAGCTCAAAAACCTACAGAACACACACGTTTACCACCAGACACGCAGTTCCCAACACAACTATCATGCTTTAATGACAGACAGAGAGTTAAAACAGAATAAAACCCTCACGGTAACTTTCTGAGTTCTTGTATAGAGTGAAAGCTCGCCAAGTCGCCACCAATAACTTGACAGAAACTGCGAGCGTCCAACCAAGTCTTTTTCTCATCCATCGGCTTCTGGAATACCTAAGAAGGAGAAATGAAACGTGTTATTGTCACAAACAGAGATTAATTTCATATGGCATTCCATGGACAGACATTTGCAGCAATTAAAGTTATTATAGTTATAATAAGACTGCAGATGATGCAACAAAATTGAGTTTAACAGGAACGCTAATGTTCTTATTTTGTTCTCAACGAATAAGCTTTTAGAAACGAGATCTCTGGAACCAGAATGAAGAAAGTGCTGTTGTTGCTCAAACACACACTGACGCTGTCACAGCATCTCTTTAGCTTGATCTGAGACACACACTGACGCTGTCACATCTCTTTAGCTTGATCTGAGACACACACTGACGCTGTCACATCTCTTTAGCTTGATCTGAGACACACACTGACGCTGTCACAGCATCTCTTTAGCTTGATCTGAGACACACACTGACGCTGTCACATCTCTTTAGCTTGACCTGAGACACACACTGACGCTGTCACATCATCTCTTTAGCTTGATCTGAGACACACACTGACGCTGTCACAGCATCTCTTTAGCTTGATCTGAGACACACACTGACGCTGTCACAGCATCTCTTTAGCTTGATCTGAGACACACACTGACGCTGTCACAGCATCTCTTTAGCTTGACCTGAGACACACACTGACGCTGTCACAGCATCTCTTTAGCTTGATCTGAGACACACACTGACGCTGTCACAGCATCTCTTTAGCTTGATCTGAGACACACACTGACGCTGTCACATCTCTTTAGCTTGATCTGAGACGGACACTGACGCTGTCACAGCATCTCTTTAGCTTGACCTGAGACACACACTGACGCTGTCACATCATCTCTTTAGCTTGACCTGAGACACACACTGACGCTGTCACAGCATCTCTTTAGCTTGACCTGAGACACACACTGACGCTGTCACAGCATCTCTTTAGCTTGACCTGAGACACACACTGACGCTGTCACAGCATCTCTTTAGCTTGATCTGAGACACACACTGACGCTGTCACAGCATCTCTTTAGCTTGACCTGAGACACACACTGACGCTGTCACAGCATCTCTTTAGCTTGATCTGAGACACACACTGACGCTGTCACATCATCTCTTTAGCTTGATCTGAGACACACACTGACGCTGTCACAGCATCTCTTTAGCTTGATCTGAGACACACACTGACGCTGTCACAGCATCTCTTTAGCTTGATCTGAGACAAACACTGACGCTGTCACAGCATCTCTTTAGCTTGATCTGAGACACACACTGACGCTGTCACAGCATCTCTTTAGCTTGATCTGAGACAAACACTGACGCTGTCACAGCATCTCTTTAGCTTGATCTGAGACACACACTGACGCTGTCACAGCATCTCTTTAGCTTGATCTGAGACACACACTGACGCTGTCACAGCATCTCTTTAGCTTGATCTGAGACACACACTGACGCTGTCACAGCATCTCTTTAGCTTGATCTGAGACACACACTGACGCTGTCACATCATCTCTTTAGCTTGATCTGAGACACACACTGACGCTGTCACAGCATCTCTTTAGCTTGACCTGAGACACACACTGACGCTGTCACATCATCTCTTTAGCTTGACCTGAGACACACACTGAGGCTGTCACAGCATCTCTTTAGCTTGACCTGAGACACACACTGACGCTGTCACATCATCTCTTTAGCTTGACCTGAGACACACACTGACGCTGTCACAGCATCTCTTTAGCTTGACCTGAGACACACACTGACGCTGTCACATCATCTCTTTAGCTTGACCTGAGACACACACTGAGGCTGTCACAGCATCTCTTTAGCTTGACCTGAGACACACACTGACGCTGTCACATCATCTCTTTAGCTTGACCTGAGACACACACTGACGCTGTCACATCATCTCTTTAGCTTGACCTGAGACACACACTGAGGCTGTCACATCATCTCTTTAGCTTGACCTGAGACACACACTGAGGCTGTCACAGCATCTCTTTAGCTTGATCTGAGACACACACTGAGGCTGTCACATCATCTCTTTAGCTTGATCTGAGACACACACTGAGGCTGTCACAGCATCTCTTTAGCTTGATCTGAGACACACACTGAGGCTGTCACAGCATCTCTTTAGCTTGACCTGAGACACACACTGAGGCTGTCACATCATCTCTTTAGCTTGATCTGAGACACACACTGAGGCTGTCACAGCATCTCTTTAGCTTGATCTGAGACAAACACTGACGCTGTCACATCTCTTTAGCTTGACCTGAGACACACACTGACGCTGTCACATCATCTCTTTAGCTTGACCTGAGACACACACTGAGGCTGTCACAGCATCTCTTTAGCTTGACCTGAGACACACACTGACGCTGTCACATCATCTCTTTAGCTTGACCTGAGACACACACTGAGGCTGTCACAGCATCTCTTTAGCTTGACCTGAGACACACACTGACGCTGTCACATCATCTCTTTAGCTTGACCTGAGACACACACTGACGCTGTCACTTCTCTTTAGCTTGATCTGAGACACACACTGACGCTGTCACATCATCTCTTTAGCTTGACCTGAGACACACACTGACGCTGTCACAGCATCTCTTTAGCTTGACCTGAGACACACACTGACGCTGTCACATCATCTCTTTAGCTTGACCTGAGACACACACTGAGGCTGTCACAGCATCTCTTTAGCTTGACCTGAGACACACACTGACGCTGTCACATCATCTCTTTAGCTTGATCTGAGACACACACTGAGGCTGTCACATCATCTCTTTAGCTTGACCTGAGACACACACTGAGGCTGTCACAGCATCTTTTTAGCTTGACCTGAGACACACACTGACGCTGTCACAGCATCTCTTTAGCTTGACCTGAGACACACACTGACGCTGTCACAGCATCTCTTTAGCTTGACCTGAGACACACACTGAGGCTGTCACAGCATCTCTTTAGCTTGACCTGAGACACACACTGACGCTGTCACATCTCTTTAGCTTGATCTGAGACACACACTGACGCTGTCACATCATCTCTTTAGCTTGACCTGAGACACACACTGAGGCTGTCACATCATCTCTTTAGCTTGATCTGAGACACACACTGACGCTGTCACAGCATCTCTTTAGCTTGATCTGAGACACACACTGACGCTGTCACAGCATCTCTTTAGCTTGACCTGAGACACACACTGACGCTGTCACAGCATCTCTTTAGCTTGACCTGAGACACACACTGACGCTGTCACAGCATCTCTTTAGCTTGACCTGAGACACACACTGAGGCTGTCACAGCATCTCTTTAGCTTGACCTGAGACACACACTGACGCTGTCACAGCATCTCTTTAGCTTGACCTGAGACACACACTGACGCTGTCACAGCATCTCTTTAGCTTGACCTGAGACACACACTGAGGCTGTCACAGCATCTCTTTAGCTTGACCTGAGACACACACTGACGCTGTCACATCTCTTTAGCTTGATCTGAGACACACACTGACGCTGTCACATCATCTCTTTAGCTTGACCTGAGACACACACTGAGGCTGTCACATCATCTCTTTAGCTTGACCTGAGACACACACTGACGCTGTCACATCATCTCTTTAGCTTGACCTGAGACACACACTGAGGCTGTCACAGCATCTCTTTAGCTTGATCTGAGACACACACTGAGGCTGTCACAGCATCTCTTTAGCTTGACCTGAGACACACACTGAGGCTGTCACAGCATCTCTTTAGCTTGACCTGAGACACACACTGACGCTGTCACATCATCTCTTTAGCTTGACCTGAGACACACACTGACGCTGTCACATCATCTCTTTAGCTTGACCTGAGACACACACTGAGGCTGTCACAGCATCTCTTTAGCTTGACCTGAGACACACACTGACGCTGTCACATCATCTCTTTAGCTTGACCTGAGACACACACTGACGCTGTCACAGCATCTCTTTAGCTTGACCTGAGACACACACTGACGCTGTCACATCATCTCTTTAGCTTGACCTGAGACACACACTGAGGCTGTCACAGCATCTCTTTAGCTTGACCTGAGACACACACTGACGCTGTCACATCATCTCTTTAGCTTGACCTGAGACACACACTGACGCTGTCACATCATCTCTTTAGCTTGACCTGAGACACACACTGAGGCTGTCACATCATCTCTTTAGCTTGATCTGAGACACACACTGACGCTGTCACATCTCTTTAGCTTGATCTGAGACACACACTGAGGCTGTCACAGCATCTCTTTAGCTTGACCTGAGACACACACTGACGCTGTCACATCTCTTTAGCTTGATCTGAGACACACACTGAGGCTGTCACAGCATCTCTTTAGCTTGACCTGAGACACACACTGACGCTGTCACATCATCTCTTTAGCTTGACCTGAGACACACACTGAGGCTGTCACAGCATCTCTTTAGCTTGACCTGAGACACACACTGACGCTGTCACATCATCTCTTTAGCTTGACCTGAGACACACACTGACGCTGTCACTTCTCTTTAGCTTGATCTGAGACACACACTGACGCTGTCACATCATCTCTTTAGCTTGACCTGAGACACACACTGACGCTGTCACAGCATCTCTTTAGCTTGACCTGAGACACACACTGACGCTGTCACATCATCTCTTTAGCTTGACCTGAGACACACACTGAGGCTGTCACAGCATCTCTTTAGCTTGACCTGAGACACACACTGACGCTGTCACATCATCTCTTTAGCTTGATCTGAGACACACACTGAGGCTGTCACATCATCTCTTTAGCTTGACCTGAGACACACACTGAGGCTGTCACAGCATCTTTTTAGCTTGACCTGAGACACACACTGACGCTGTCACAGCATCTCTTTAGCTTGACCTGAGACACACACTGACGCTGTCACAGCATCTCTTTAGCTTGACCTGAGACACACACTGAGGCTGTCACAGCATCTCTTTAGCTTGACCTGAGACACACACTGACGCTGTCACATCTCTTTAGCTTGATCTGAGACACACACTGACGCTGTCACATCATCTCTTTAGCTTGACCTGAGACACACACTGAGGCTGTCACATCATCTCTTTAGCTTGATCTGAGACACACACTGACGCTGTCACAGCATCTCTTTAGCTTGATCTGAGACACACACTGACGCTGTCACAGCATCTCTTTAGCTTGACCTGAGACACACACTGACGCTGTCACAGCATCTCTTTAGCTTGACCTGAGACACACACTGACGCTGTCACAGCATCTCTTTAGCTTGACCTGAGACACACACTGAGGCTGTCACAGCATCTCTTTAGCTTGACCTGAGACACACACTGACGCTGTCACAGCATCTCTTTAGCTTGACCTGAGACACACACTGACGCTGTCACAGCATCTCTTTAGCTTGACCTGAGACACACACTGAGGCTGTCACAGCATCTCTTTAGCTTGACCTGAGACACACACTGACGCTGTCACATCTCTTTAGCTTGATCTGAGACACACACTGACGCTGTCACATCATCTCTTTAGCTTGACCTGAGACACACACTGAGGCTGTCACATCATCTCTTTAGCTTGACCTGAGACACACACTGACGCTGTCACATCATCTCTTTAGCTTGACCTGAGACACACACTGAGGCTGTCACAGCATCTCTTTAGCTTGATCTGAGACACACACTGACGCTGTCACATCATCTCTTTAGCTTGACCTGAGACACACACTGACGCTGTCACATCATCTCTTTAGCTTGACCTGAGACACACACTGACGCTGTCACATCATCTCTTTAGCTTGACCTGAGACACACACTGACGCTGTCACATCATCTCTTTAGCTTGACCTGAGACACACACTGAGGCTGTCACAGCATCTCTTTAGCTTGACCTGAGACACACACTGACGCTGTCACATCATCTCTTTAGCTTGACCTGAGACACACACTGAGGCTGTCACAGCATCTCTTTAGCTTGATCTGAGACACACACTGACGCTGTCACATCTCTTTAGCTTGATCTGAGACACACACTGACGCTGTCACATCATCTCTTTAGCTTGATCTGAGACACACACTGACGCTGTCACATCTCTTTAGCTTGATCTGAGACACACACTGACGCTGTCACAGCATCTCTTTAGCTTGATCTGAGACACACACTGACGCTGTCACATCATCTCTTTAGCTTGATCTGAGACACACACTGACGCTGTCACATCATCTCTTTAGCTTGACCTGAGACACACACTGACGCTGTCACTTCTCTTTAGCTTGACCTGAGACACACACTGACGCTGTCACAGCATCTCTTTAGCTTGACCTGAGACACACACTGACGCTGTCACAGCATCTCTTTAGCTTGATCTGAGACACACACTGACGCTGTCACAGCATCTCTTTAGCTTGATCTGAGACACACACTGACGCTGTCACATCTCTTTAGCTTGATCTGAGACACACACTGACGCTGTCACAGCATCTCTTTAGCTTGATCTGAGACACACACTGACGCTGTCACATCATCTCTTTAGCTTGATCTGAGACACACACTGACGCTGTCACAGCATCTCTTTAGCTTGACCTGAGACACACACTGACGCTGTCACATCATCTCTTTAGCTTGACCTGAGACACACACTGACGCTGTCACTTCTCTTTAGCTTGACCTGAGACACACACTGAGGCTGTCACAGCATCTCTTTAGCTTGATCTGAGACACACACTGACGCTGTCACAGCATCTCTTTAGCTTGATCTGAGACACACACTGACGCTGTCACATCTCTTTAGCTTGATCTGAGACACACACTGACGCTGTCACAGCATCTCTTTAGCTTGATCTGAGACACACACTGACGCTGTCACATCATCTCTTTAGCTTGATCTGAGACACACACTGACGCTGTCACAGCATCTCTTTAGCTTGACCTGAGACACACACTGACGCTGTCACAGCATCTCTTTAGCTTGATCTGAGACACACACTGACGCTGTCACAGCATCTCTTTAGCTTGATCTGAGACACACACTGACGCTGTCACATCTCTTTAGCTTGATCTGAGACACACACTGACGCTGTCACAGCATCTCTTTAGCTTGATCTGAGACACACACTGACGCTGTCACATCATCTCTTTAGCTTGATCTGAGACACACACTGACGCTGTCACATCATCTCTTTAGCTTGACCTGAGACACACACTGACCCTGTCACATCTCTTTAGCTTGATCTGAGACACACACTGACGCTGTCACATCATCTCTTTAGCTTGATCTGAGACACACACTGACGCTGTCACATCATCTCTTTAGCTTGACCTGAGACACACACTGAGGCTGTCACATCATCTCTTTAGCTTGACCTGAGACACACACTGACGCTGTCACATCATCTCTTTAGCTTGACCTGAGACACACACTGACGCTGTCACATCATCTCTTTAGCTTGACCTGAGACACACACTGAGGCTGTCACAGCATCTCTTTAGCTTGATCTGAGACACACACTGACGCTGTCACATCTCTTTAGCTTGATCTGAGACACACACTGACGCTGTCACAGCATCTCTTTAGCTTGATCTGAGACACACACTGACGCTGTCACATCATCTCTTTAGCTTGATCTGAGACACACACTGACGCTGTCACAGCATCTCTTTAGCTTGATCTGAGACACACACTGAGGCTGTCACAGCATCTCTTTAGCTTGACCTGAGACACACACTGACGCTGTCACATCTCTTTAGCTTGATCTGAGACACACACTGACGCTGTCACATCATCTCTTTAGCTTGACCTGAGACACACACTGAGGCTGTCACATCATCTCTTTAGCTTGACCTGAGACACACACTGACGCTGTCACATCATCTCTTTAGCTTGACCTGAGACACACACTGAGGCTGTCACAGCATCTCTTTAGCTTGATCTGAGACACACACTGACGCTGTCACATCATCTCTTTAGCTTGATCTGAGACTCACACTGACGCTGTCACAGCATCTCTTTAGCTTGATCTGAGACACACACTGACGCTGTCACAGCATCTCTTTAGCTTGATCTGAGACACACACTGACGCTGTCACATCTCTTTAGCTTGATCTGAGACACACACTGACGCTGTCACAGCATCTCTTTAGCTTGATCTGAGACACACACTGACGCTGTCACATCATCTCTTTAGCTTGATCTGAGACTCACACTGACGCTGTCACAGCATCTCTTTAGCTTGATCTGAGACACACACTGACGCTGTCACAGCATCTCTTTAGCTTGATCTGAGACACACACTGACGCTGTCACATCTCTTTAGCTTGATCTGAGACACACACTGACGCTGTCACAGCATCTCTTTAGCTTGATCTGAGACACACACTGACGCTGTCACATCATCTCTTTAGCTTGATCTGAGACACACACTGACGCTGTCACAGCATCTCTTTAGCTTGACCTGAGACACACACTGACGCTGTCACATCATCTCTTTAGCTTGATCTGAGACACACACTGACGCTGTCACATCATCTCTTTAGCTTGATCTGAGACTCACACTGACGCTGTCACAGCATCTCTTTAGCTTGATCTGAGACACACACTGACGCTGTCACAGCATCTCTTTAGCTTGATCTGAGACACACACTGACGCTGTCACATCTCTTTAGCTTGATCTGAGACACACACTGACGCTGTCACAGCATCTCTTTAGCTTGATCTGAGACACACACTGACGCTGTCACATCATCTCTTTAGCTTGATCTGAGACTCACACTGACGCTGTCACAGCATCTCTTTAGCTTGATCTGAGACACACACTGACGCTGTCACAGCATCTCTTTAGCTTGATCTGAGACACACACTGACGCTGTCACATCTCTTTAGCTTGATCTGAGACACACACTGACGCTGTCACAGCATCTCTTTAGCTTGATCTGAGACACACACTGACGCTGTCACATCATCTCTTTAGCTTGATCTGAGACACACACTGACGCTGTCACAGCATCTCTTTAGCTTGACCTGAGACACACACTGACGCTGTCACATCATCTCTTTAGCTTGACCTGAGACACACACTGAGGCTGTCACAGCATCTCTTTAGCTTGACCTGAGACACACACTGACGCTGTCACATCATCTCTTTAGCTTGACCTGAGACACACACTGACGCTGTCACATCATCTCTTTAGCTTGACCTGAGACACACACTGAGGCTGTCACAGCATCTCTTTAGCTTGACCTGAGACACACACTGAGGCTGTCACAGCATCTCTTTAGCTTGACCTGAGACACACACTGACGCTGTCACATCATCTCTTTAGCTTGATCTGAGACACACACTGACGCTGTCACAGCATCTCTTTAGCTTGATCTGAGACACACACTGACGCTGTCACAGCATCTCTTTAGCTTGATCTGAGACACACACTGACGCTGTCACAGCATCTCTTTAGCTTGACCTGAGACACACACTGACGCTGTCACAGCATCTCTTTAGCTTGACCTGAGACACACACTGACGCTGTCACATCATCTCTTTAGCTTGACCTGAGACACACACTGACGCTGTCACAGCATCTCTTTAGCTTGATCTGAGACACACACTGACGCTGTCACAGCATCTCTTTAGCTTGATCTGAGACTCACACTGACGCTGTCACAGCATCTCTTTAGCTTGATCTGAGACACACACTGACGCTGTCACAGCATCTCTTTAGCTTGATCTGAGACACACACTGATTCTGTCACAGCATCTCTTTAGCTTGACCTGAGACACACACTGATTCTGTCACAGCATCTCTTTAGCTTGACCTGAGACACACACTGACGCTGTCACATCATCTCTTTAGCTTGATCTGAGACACACACTGACGCTGTCACAGCATCTCTTTAGCTTGACCTGAGACACACACTGACGCTGTCACATTAGGGTTGTGCCGATAGACGATATCATCGTCCATCGTGATGGCTTACAGACATCACGATGTTAACCCAGCATCGCCACCCCCCCCCCCCCCCCGACCCCCCCATGTTTCCATGGTGATGCGTCATGCTTGGCACGTGGTTCACCACAGCCAAAATAGCGCTGTATGACAGATGTAACGCTAGCGCTTTTATTTATAAATATTAACAAACCTGGTTACCATATCATCAACTATCTTCTATTCCGATTCTCAAATACGTGTAAGTGAGTTTTTGTCGTTTAAAAAACCTTTATAAGTGATTTTGATCTGTAATGTGAGACGGGCTCCGTCATGTTTGTTTGGCCCGCAGTTCAGAGATTCCTGTCTGTTGGGTTTATTATACCACGTGAATTAATCAGTTTCTCCCAAAATACATGGCCGGTGAACTGGGAGAAGAATAGAGTTAACACACACTGACGCTGTCACAGCATCTCTTTAGCTTGACCTGAGACACACACTGCTTTATCCAGAGCTACTGAATTTAAATAATTTCATATTTGATGATCTTTATACAGTTATTGAACACAACGGAATAAACACTGAACTGATTTATCCTGAATAATGTTTACTATTGTGGTTTTAGAGTTGCTTTACAGCAGAAGTGAACTCTGCATCATTGATCATCACTGTACTGTTTATCACTGTAAAGCTTTAAAAACAAACTGTATTGTATAAAGCGCTATATAAATAAATATGATATTTTATGTTATTTTCAAACAGAAAGTGCCATAGACTATTTGAACTGATCGTATTTTGGTGCAGTCATGATGTATTTATAACATCTTATCATAACATGATTACGTTATTTTAACTCTTAACCCACTTGTATAACTTATTATGTATTTATTTTTTAACCTCAGCAATAATCTGCCACGTGTCTTCTTTAAAAAGAGACCAGACTGCAGTCTGTTGCTCCAAACCATTCAAGATTTACCACAGTATAAGTTAAAAAAGGGGGAAAAAAGTGATGAGGAAATAAATTAAATAATGGATCTCAAAAATTTTCCATAAATATAATGTAGGACCATAAAATCCACTAAAAATACAAAATATTAAATAAAAACATCAAACTAAAATATAGTACATTAATTTCATCGAAACAAACTAAAATATTTGACCGCCACGCGAGCACCAGAGGCTTAACAAAAACTTCTCACAAGAGTTGCCGTTTGGTCTTGATTTTTTTTTTTTTTCATAGAAAAATGCTTAATTTTTATGTTTTTACTACTAAGAGAAAAGTTAACTTTCACAGCGTTTCAAAACAGCAGACTACATAACTTTTTTAATATTAGATGTGGTTCCCAAAACGTTAATACAGCATTGTGTAAAGTAGTGTTTTCAGGGGTTAAGCCATGGTTACATTTGAACATAACAGCACAAGTGAACTCAGGCTGGAGTTTAATAATCCATTTGCAGGACCACAACTTCAGGTTAAAGTTGATTAATTGTGCACTTTTAGCATAATGGCGACCCTGGGGTCAATGTTAACCGGCCTAAATCCCCACTAGAGGTCTCTGATAACGTTTTCAAAGAGCATGATATGCTCTTTAAGGAGTGTGTTTGTTCACATTTACCTGAATGCAAGTGCCTGGATCTTTCTTAATCCAGCTCGACGGACAGGTGAGCGGTTGTGTTGTCGGTGGCACTCGTGTTGTCGTAACACCCTCCACCATCTTTTTACAGATGAACTTCTGTTTACTTTTAGAGTCCAGAACATCCCATAATCCCGCGGACGTTCCTGTCAGCATGGCAACACAACCCTGGTGCCTTTCTAGCAGACCGGAGAACAAACACTTCTCAACTCAGGCGGACTCAGACAGTGCAAGCATCATATCCACATGTCATGAGAACTGTGATTATGATCCACACACCTGGCATGCCCACATTAAAGTGTGTGAATTTGACTTTATCTCCGTTGCTCCACTGGAAGCGCTCCAGGCGTTCGGTGTTACACAAGCCAATCCAGAAATACTTCTCCGGACTGAGACCGACCAGGCTGATGAGAAAAGCGTTCTCATACCTAAGTGAAGACAAAACATTGAAATAATGTGATGCATGTGTAGCCTAATGAAATATCATAACGAAACATTATGCCACATGGATAGAGCAGATGGGAGAATCTGGGTCATGTTCCACTAAATCAAAGGGAGAAATGAGGTCCATAAAGGAACCGAAGCTGGATTATAAGGAACATTAAAGGGTTAGTTCACCCAAAAATGAAAATGAAGTCATTAATTACTCACCCCCATGCTGTACCAACCCCGTAAGACCTTCGTTCGTCTTCGGAACACAAATGAAGATATTTATGATTAAATCTGAGAGGTTTATGACTCCTCCATAGGCTCCCTAAGGGAATGAATCCTGACGGCCCAGAAAGTCAATGAAGAAAATGTTTAAATATTCCATGTCACAACAGTGGCTCAACTATAAGTTTATCAAGCGACGAGAATACTTTTTGTGCGAAAAAACAAACAAAAATAACGACTTTATTCGACTATTCCTTTTCTTCCTTGTAGGCCTGTATTCTTGTCGTTTGATAAACTTATAGTTGAGCCACTGTTGTGACATGGAATATTTAAACATTTTCTTCATTGACTTTCTGGGCCGTCAGGATTCATTCCCTTAGGGAGCCTATGGAGGAGTGATCCAGCTGTCACATTTAATCAAAAATATCTTCATTTGTGTTCCGAAGACGAACGAAGGTCTTACGGGATTGGTACAGCATGGGGGTGAGTAATTAATGACTTAATTTTCATTTTTGGGTGAACTAACCCTTTAAGATCATTTGTATTGTTAGATGTTCAGCATTAGTCCAGTAGTCCAGAGATAATCTTAATGTGATGAATGAACACATGGACGAGGCGAACGCATTCATTCATAACGCATTAATTTCACTATACAATCATACTGAGACGAAACCATGAGTCATTTTCTTCCTCTTTATCTACGCTTTAATTTAGGTTTAGAATATAGTATCTAAGGATTATGTTATGCAACAGATTTTGTGCGATATTTTTGCGCTGGAAACGAACACACCCGGAGAAGTGGGAAACCTGTCTTGCTGTGGCGCCCGGAGAGCGATTGGGTGTTAGGAGGCTTTCTCAAGGCATTTCTTCCATCAAACCTGCAACCTTCAGGATCCCAGTCTGACTCTCTACCCACGAGGCCACGAGTCGCATCCCGTCTGCATTACCTGTCGGAGACGTCCACCAGCCGAGCCCCCGACCGCTGGCACTGCAGTCTGGCCTCAGGGAAAGCCTTGCTCTCCGTGGCGATGAGATAGCAGTGAGACCCGTAGCGAACCCATCCCTGTGGACCCAGACACACACAGCCTCCTCATCACTCGCACAACACCACTAGCACAGCGAAACACTGATTCATCAGAGACCAGTCTCTGGACTGCATCTGACAATTAATCAGAAATCCTGAGTTACTGACATGTGAAGTATTATACTAGGTTACACTTTGTTTTGATGGTTCACTTTAGTAATTCTACTAACTATAAGTAACTTTGCAACTACATGTCAACTTATTCTACTAACCCTAACAGTCTTCTAATACTGTAATGAGAGTTAGTTGACATGTACTGTAGTTGCAAAGTTACTAATAGTTACTAGAATGACTGAAGTGGACCATCGAAACTACTACTCTTGTCACTAGACTGTTATACAAATATATATATATATATATGTATATATATGGTGTCGATTTGTTAATCATGTATACTCATGTGAAGGATTCTTTGTGTATATTTGAGTATGAGTAACAAATCGACACCAATCAACACATCAACAATCTTGTGACAATGTTGTCTATGACCAACAGAAAATGTTCTGTATAAACTCAACCCCATATGTGTGTTGATGTGTTAACTGACAGAAATGAACGGTGAACGATCTATTTTTTATAATCTTTGTAAATGTTACTTAATACAAATATTTGTTCATTGTTTGTTCATGTTAGTTCACAGTGAGTTAACTAATGTTAATTAATGCAACTTTTGATTTAACTCTCCGTCAAAAATACCCGAACAGCACCAGAGGGTTAAAGAATGTATTAGTAAATAATGAAATGAACAAAAACTAAGATTTAGTTTATGTTTATTTAACAAATGAGATCTTATGGTAAAGCTTTACCGCAAAAGCAATAAAAGACTATATATTGTAAGACAGCAAGATTGAAGCACATTCCCAAATAATAATAGATGGATGCACAGATGAATTAATTTATTAGTTAAAAATATCTATCTGATTTTCTCTTTTGTTTCTGAAGTGTTAACCCGTCTGGACTCACGGCTTGGCACCCGGGACTGGCGATCTCCACGGCTCCATCGGGTTTGCTGGTGGACTTCTTCTTGCAGATGTATCCGCGCTCCGTCTCACACACGTGATCTGCCCATCGGCCCTCCTGTTACAGAGACGGAGGAACTCAATAACATACACACCTCAGATTCACATGGACCCTCACACTTGGTCTGATCTGTTACAAAGGGTTCGGGGAAAAAACAATAATGATAAAAAAACACCCACCTTTCCTTTGATTAGAACACAATCCTCCATGCGATTCATGACGTGTGACGGTTCTCCAACTATCCACTTGGTGAAGGTGACGTGTGTTCTGTCCGACCACTCAAACAGGTTCTGGACCCTCTGATCATTGAGTCCAATCCACAGCTCATCAGTCGGCACTACAGAGCACACACTCACAGTGTTCAGTGAAATAAGCCGGGTCCGATTAAAATCCAGTGAGAGAACCATGTCCACCCGTTCTTCCCTGTATAAAAGCTTAGGCTGTGTTAAAGTCCCCCTGTAGTCATCCATTGTATCCCTTAAAACTCATCTTTGCTCACCAAAATTACATATTTAAACATTTTTTCATTGAAGAAAAATTCTACATGCCTTAAAATATCTTGAATGTAACTCGACACCCTTGCCTCATTTCGTATACGCGGGTCTATGAATATGCAAATGAGCCCCGCCTCCACTCACTCACTCAGCTCAGAGATCCACTGGTTGACGATCACACTTTGATCTGATTGGTTACAAGGTCGTTTGTGACGTCAGAAACACCAGCGATTTCAAACCGTGTGTTTGAGACTGTCTTTGGTTCACTGCAGTTTTAAGCAGGAAATACTCAGCAATGCTGTCGACTTATGAACTTACACACGGTGTGTCTTAAAGCGTATTAAACACACCACATACACACATAAACAACATTAAACGCTGGATTCTCACCACAGGGGGACTTTAATGTGGAGATAGACCTTGCTCCCGGTTGCTTTGTGCTTGATTTGGCTTTTGTTTGTTTGTTAGTTTAACTTGTTTTTGTTATTTATTTAAGTATTTAGTTTTCTATGTTTGATACACTAACATCACAGATGACCATGTTGTTTTCTTGTTTTATATATTCTATTTATGTTAATAAATGTTGTTGCGACCGTACTGACTTCACTATGTCCTCTTTTCATTTGTCAGGGCTTTGAGCCGGTAATGGCAAATGTGGGGCTCGTCCGGGATCTCAATCGCACCCCTAGACCTTTATGTGTCTGTTCTCATACTTACAGTAGCCAGTCTGAGATATAATGAAGCTGTGCTCCTCGATGTTGTGAACGCTGGCTAAGTCTGCGCCGTCCTTGTGACAGGCCGCTAGCGCGTCGCTCCAGGTCTTCTTGCTGCGCTGCAGACGATAGCAGTGGCCGGCGTACGGCACCCACGCCACAGAGGGACAGAAGTTAGGCTGGTCTTTGCCTAATACAGGAAAAAACTATTATCTTAGTGTAAATGATCAAACATGTTAGGAAGCTTATGAAACTTTCAGACAAAGCCTTTGTCAAGCCACTATAAAAAAAAAATCTCGACGAACTTTACGTTTGTATTGTGTTTTATTTTATTGGTTTGTGTGTGTGTGTGTGTGTTTCTGCTGCTGTAATGCCATAATTTCCATTTGGGGATTAATAAATAATGGTATGGTATGGTTTCGTATTGTATCGTATCGTATGATATCGTATTGTAAACGTATCGTAATTGTATAGTATGGTAACGTGTCTTACAGTATCGTATCATATAAAATTGTATCATATCGCATCGAATCCTATCGTATTGTACCGTATGATATGGTATCGTATTGTATGGTATGGTGTCGTACCTGGTATTGTATCGTATCGTTTCGTATCATTTCGTATCGTAATCGAAATTGAAAGGTATGGTATGGTAACCGAACTGAATTGAATCAAATCGTATATCGCATCGTATCATATCGTGTCATATCGTACCGTACCGTACCGCATGATATGGTATCGTATAGTGCCGTATCTTATTGTGTCGTATGGTATGGTATGGTATAGTATCGTGTCGTGTCGTGTCGTGTTGTGTCTGTCCTATCGTACCTCCAACAGTACCTGGTGGAGGTGTGTGGTCTGTGGAATTGCCCTTGCTGCAGATGTAGCCCAGTTTCTTACTGCAGGCCATGCTCTCCCACTTTGATGCTTTCCCAGCGTTTAATGCGGCACAGTTCAGGCCCGGTTCCAGAGACGGGTGCCCTGAAGATTACACAACATGCATCTGATCAATTCCACAACTCAAACTGGACTTGCTTTGTATGGGTGCATGAGTTCTGTGCGCAGGGGACTTTATTCACCAGGAGCCCAGTTCAGATATCTGAATGGCTGTCCATTAATCCACTGCCAGCCACTGTCAAAGTCAAGACTGTTCAGTCCAATCCACAGTGTGGAGCCAATGACATTCGTCAGACCTAAAGGAGAAAGCATACAGTATATTGAAATGCTAATTTATGCATCATATCATTTCATAATCATCAAGTTCTGGCAGGTCAAGCTCGCATCAGTGACGTCTATATATAAGCTCCTTCAGTATTATCAGCAGCGATCGCATCTCTCTGGAGCGATTCCCCTCCTCCCTCCCCAGCTCCCCCTGTCTCAGGATCTGGCATTCTCATTCCCCCTGAATCAGACT
>CM060597.1:66784122-66874122 GCA_030578255.1 Tiaroga cobitis | reverse complement strand
GATACATTTTTATGTTCATGCATGCATTACAATGTCTTAAAACACCCTTAAAATGTATTATAAAAACATAATTCATACAACAGAAGTAGTGATGTCTCTGAGCTGCGGCTTACATGTGGTTGGACACAAGCCCCACTTCTTCTCGGTGTCGTAGTCGGCCTCGGTGGAGCACCACAGCTGGCCGTCCGACCGGCCCTCCACTGTACACTCCGCGTGCCACTTCTCTTCATATTTAAACGGGAACTGGCACGGTTTCCCAAACGAATTACCAGCTAGTGTATATGTCTCTGCAGAACATAAAGAAATGAAGAAAATGGCCTACGTGTTTGATCAAACTAAAATTACTAGAAAGAAATTTTTCACCTATCACTTCATACAGAGTCATTCATAATATAAATATTGGTAACACTTTACAATAAGGTTCATTAGTTAACATGAGCTAAGAATGAACAATACTTCTACAGCATTTATTAGTTAATATACATTTCAGCATTTACTAATACGTTATTAAAATCAAAGGTTGTATTTGTTAACATTAGTTAATGCACTGTGAACTTACATGAACAGCTGTATTTTTATTAACTAATATTAACAAAGATTTATAAATACTGTAATAAATGTATTGCTCATTGTTAGTTCATGTTACATTAATGTTAACTAATGAACCTTATTGTTAAGTGTTGTCGAAATATTAGATGTGAATGGCTTAATGGCTGTTCGGTGGACTTCTGCTCATACCTTTATATCCACGAGAGCACAGATCTTCCTTGGTCCCATAAACCTGCCAGTGACTCCAAAGGCCTGTTCCCTTATACAACATCATACTTTTCTCATTTCGATTGCCATAGTTCAGGTGCAGCGGCTGCCCCTTCAGGCCAAACAAGGTCTCGTTCTTACATTCCCACACTTGCAGGGGACTGAGTTCTTTGCAGGGAAGAAGCAGAATCTTGACCCAGTCTTTGATGTCCTGGGTCCCCAAGCAGAGTTTGAAAGAGAGGCTGATAATTCGAGAAGAGGAAATCCATCGGAAACGCTGAGCGTCGGAAGACACGTCGCACTCGGCCACCTGTACGGCAGTGGAGCTCACTGCAGTCACGCATCTGTTGTGGTCCGCGTTGTAGATGAGGAACGAGCTGGTATCTGAATGCAGGGAAAGTTAGATCAGGGAAAGACTGTTGAATACAAACTTCAGATCAGGAAAACTTATTTGGTGCTACTTCATTCATTAAGTAATTTATCTAAACCTGGGGCATCCAATCCTGCTCCTCAAGATCCTCCTAACCAGATCACTTGTGTTGAAGCGATAACCATAATAATGTATGTTGTTAAATTAGCCAACACCGTGTCCAAATCAGACGCAATACACAATAAAAGTTATTTTTTCCATGTTCCAGTTTTTGTCCTAATAAGTCATGATGTGCAACGAGCGACTGGATTCTATTTTAGGGACCATTACGTTTCCATTACAGATTTGCGCAAATCTTTTTCAATTAACTGATGTTATGCGACTAAATCGTAGTTTTTCCACTCGCGACAAGTCATTAAAAAATTCATGGCAATGAATGTTAGTAGGTTTAAGTATATTGCAGCCACTAGCCAGTATTTTTAATCGAAGACGTAGGCGCGTTATCCAAGACACGGGTGAACAAAATAAGGGAATAGCCAAGGAACAAGAAACAACCTTAAATAGTCGTTGCAGTTGAGTCCACCATTACACCAAGGAATGAATGAAATAATATGAGCGAATTCAGATGCTGACATACACCATACATCGAAGAGCTGAAACGTCACAGAAACTGCTTTGTCATGCCATCTTTGTGGTATTATTGACGCCGTTGTTATCATAAATCTTCATTTACTTTGAATGAGTGGATAACAGTCTCCAAATCACAAAAAAAAAAAAAATAAGAAAAAATTTGCGCTTACTTTGAGCTAAAAAAGGGGCTAAAAATGACACACAAAAACAGGCTCTAAATATAGAATTTATTTGTTTGTCAAACCTTAATTCAGGATAACCCCAGGTTTTTGACATGGGTACAAATGTTTGCTTGAAGGAGACCAAAATAAGAGCTGAATAGTTGTGTGGGGCCCAAAAGAATAATAATTTCTTATTTAGCTGCTCCTGACGAGCTGGATGGTGCCTTGCATGGCTGACACCGCCGTCGGTGTATGAATGAGTGTGTGAATGTGAGGCAAAAATGTAAAGTGCTTTGGTGGCCATTGGGTCTGCGAAAGCGCTATATAAATGCAGTCCATTTACCATTTAAACATGTTACCAAGGAGGACACATAATTCACCAGACCACAGAAGATAAAGCTGGGAATCATCTGCATAAATAAGATGAGAGACCCCATGATTCTCCAACATGTATAGCGAGAATAAGACCGGGCCCAGAACAGAGCCCTGAGGCACCTCACAGGCGATGGCAACTGAGGTGGACGGAGATTCAACAAATTACACCAAACAATACATGAATTAGTGAAATAAGATAAAAACCAGTATAGTGTAGGATCACAGAACACCTCATGACGTAATCTATTTAGGATCCAGGGCATCGAAGGCTGCACTTAAATCCAGCAATACAAGCATGGCACAGTTATCAGAGTCCACAGATAGGATGTTTACTATTCTTAAAACGCCAGACTAATTCAAACTAGCTCTCTTCTATTCTCTCTTTGCATTAGATTTTGATACAAAATAAATACTCAAAATCAAAGTGCCCTGTGGGTAATAAGGAAAGGATGAATTTAAGAAATCAAGTTAACTCGGAAATCAGACACCATTGTAAAATCCTAAAGTTTCAGGACCACATGTCTAGGACCTGAGCACCTAGCGAATTGCTCTTCATCAGTGTGTCATCATGAATCAAACAGGTTCAAAGATTAGACCTACGGAAACGGTTCAGTTGTCTTTATATCTCTCTTTCCATGAAAACTGAATTTAACACAATAATACAGAGTTTCATATGATTCGGGTTCAAGGATGTACACTGTGTCTACATCAGGGCCTCGACAGCTTGAGACAGTCCTGAATCTGCAGAAAGTCCGTTTATACGCGCAAAATGGCCGACACCTGATATGAAATTTAACGGAAAAAAAAGTCTGTGATCAAAAAGTCACTCGAACTTGAATCCTATGAACTCGAAATTTCTCAAATTCATCCAACACCATTAGAATTACTTGCTATCCTCATGCATGTCCACAGCTGTCAAATTTATTTAATTTTTTTATATTCTAGGGAATTTTTGCATACACATCTACGATAAAGTTCACATACATGAGATTAAGCAAATGCAAACTCTGTTAAGTCTCTTGAGCCATGAAAGGGTAGCATCTTTAAACAATGCAGTAATGTTTAAAGTACATACTTGAATACATCTGAAACGTATTATATCGTTTTACCATCAATCGAGAGTAGGTAATAGACTACATTAGAGAAAATAATGAATAACAAATTTGGTTGTGAATAGCATGTGAAGTTGACAACAAAATAATTAGTATAACAATGTAATTTGATTCTAAGGAAATATTATTTATTAGTGGAAGTCTGTGACATTCCCATTAATAAACATAAAATCAGTGACGTACCTGTTTGAGATGAAGGTTGTAAAGCAACTAATAAAGAGAGCAACACAAACAGTGGAATGGCACATTTCTTCATGTTTGTCCTTTAACCAGTAATCCAAGCATGGAAGACCCAGTGTGTGTTTGAAGTGTGTGAGACTTATATACACCTTTCTCCGAGTTAAATGATTGTATCCTGTCATGCGGTCAGGGGTGTGTAGGTTTGGGTGTCTGGGGGGATGAAGGGGATGAGCAACTATCTGATCTTTATCCTGCGGTTTTCAGCTGTAACTGCAACAATGCCGTACCTGTACAATGAGAAAGACCTTGACTTGATTGACGTTAATATGTGTATGTGTCGAGAAGCATGAGTAGACCAAGAGTTCCTCAGAGTGCTAGAGTAAGGAGGTGAACAGTGTTTAGTTTCTTCATGGACAGGGAGAAGTGGCATTCTCTGGAAGTCTTGTGGAAGTGGTTGCAGACTCATTCGGTTCTCTGATGAGCTGCTTTGTTTTTACCCTGAATTTCATGGGGTGGTCTGGACAAACCTGACATGTGCACAAGTAATGATGCCAAGCATTGTTACACAAAGTGTTTGGCTGATTTCTGAGCCATGCCTGCCCTTCCAGTCAGAATTGTGCAATTAATTGTTGAAGTGCAAAGGTTGCCTATTTGTTTTTCTCTGAAATGTGAAAAAATGCTGATTTGGTCGGATGGAAAACACAATGGCAATACTGGAGAAAATGAAGCTCAGCAAGAAGGAAATGAGAGTTACGAGCTTCAGAGGTCTGAAATTTGGGCATTGGGAAATCCTGTTTCCTGCCTAGTGTGTAAAGAACCGAGTCCAAGACCAGTCCCTGAAATGGCACAAAACATCAGAAAGAAGGAAATAAAAGACAAGGTGAAAAAATACAACTAACATGACATGTGAGAGTGGCACATTCTCCCTGTTTTTCTTAAACTATGGACACTTTTGGAGGATTAAAAAAAAATTAAATGTAAAAAAAAATCTTAATGCACTCTCTCATTAGCTTATTTAATTTGCCCAACAGTGTTCAACAGTGTATATACTTATACCATGGGAGAATTCAGTAAATTGGAATAAAATGTATGACTGCTTTGTCTTAAGGGCACATTTCACAGTTTATCCTACATTTTCATTTTCATTTTCATTTTTCATTTATTTCGGTTTGGTCATTTACAGATCATTCAATCAAATCATTCGAAACATAAACACTATAGATGACCAGGTGCAGGCAGAAGCTAAAGCTTATTGTGCCTGCCCTTAACTTTAGAATCATAAATGCAACTCATTAATGACAACATCTGTTCATAAAATTAACATTAACACATTAGTGGACCATTGTCCACACCAGAAGCAAGCCTATTGAATTAATTTTCATTCTATTGAATATTTTTCCAATGTTATTCTCTTGTAAATATTTTTAAACTGAAAAATAGACGTGGCTTGTTTTAACTCATTACAGCAACTATTCCACAATTTAACTCCTTTATTTGATAAACATTGTTCTCTAGAATGTACTTGTAGTTGGTTAAATATACATAGTCCTCTGAGATTATATTTACTTTCTCGCTGGGTAAATAATAATTGCAAACATTTAGGAGTTTTATTATGTTTGACTTGGTAAATAAACTTTACCGTGTACAAATCAACTAAGTCATAAAACTTCAAAATTTTTGATTGATGAAACAAATTACTTGGTGAATTGTAAGGGGCATAGTTGATTAATCTGATAACCTTCTTTTGTAATAGGAAAATTGGATTGGTTCTGGTTTTATATGTATTTCCCCATATTTCAATACCATACCTTAAGTATGGTGTGACAAGTGAACTATAAAGTAAATGTAATGCATTTTTGTTCAGAATACATTGCAACTTATACAAATTTGCAATCATTTTGACACTTTCTTCTGAACATTAAAAATATGCGGTTTCCATGTCATTTTACTATCAATAATTACTCCAAGAAATTTTATATGATTTACTCTTTCTAATTTATTTTCATTAATAATAATCCTGATCTCATTATTTATCTCTTCATTACTAAATACCATAAATTTCGTTTTATTCAAATTTAGTGACAATTTATTCAAATCAAACCAATTCTTTAGTTTATATAATTCTTTCTCTACCACCAACACAAGCTCTGTAAGATTTGGGCCAGAACAATAAATTGTTGTATCATCCGCAAAAAGAATACAATTTAAAACATCCGACACTTTACAAATATCGTTTATATATAACAAAAATAACTTAGGGCCCAAAACAGATCCTTGCGGAACACCACAATTAATTCTCTGAAAGTAGGACGCAACTCCATTTAAATGAACATATTGAAAACGGTCTGTTAAATAATTTTCTAACCAAGAATATACATTTCCCCTAAATCCATATTTTTCCAGTTTATATAATAATATTCTGTGATCGATGGTATCAAAAGCTTTCTGTAAATCCCAAAAAACTCCGATTGTATGCAATTTTTTATCTACTGATTGTGATATATTTTCTACCATTTTAACAACTGCCATTGTGGTTGACCTATGAGCTCTGAAACCAAACTGATATTCATTCATTATATTGTTTACTTCAACATAACTATCTAATCTTTTAACAACTAATTTCTCTAATATTTTTGAAAATTGTGACAACAGAGAAATAGGTCGATAATTACAAAACAGATGTTTGTCGCCCCCTTTATATAATGGGAGAACTTTTGATATTTTCATTTGAGTTGGGAATATACCAGTTTTAAAAGATTGATTGCAAATATATGTAAATGGATAAATAACATTTTCAATAATATTTTTAACCATAAACATACCAATCCCATCATTATCAATTGACTTTTTATTCTCGCAGTCTTTCACTAATTTCAATATTTCATCTTTATTAGTTGGGTTTAAAAAGAATGAATTTGGACTTTCATATGTAACCCCAATTTCCATTCCATTGCACACAATGCACACAAACAAAAAATGTAAACATTAAATAATGGTTAAAATTATTTGGAATTTTTTGTTCACAACATTTTGTCACAATTCTGTTCATTTATTTTCGTTTTCATGGACTTTTAGTTTGTATTCATAAATTGCTTGTGTCCTGTGTTTCCTTTGTTCTAGTTTCCCGCCACTCATCAGTTTTCATGGGCACTCATTAATCATCACAGCTGTTATTCATTACTTTCTCATCACCATGTTTATCCAGTTCCTATTGTCCTTTTCGAGTTGGACTACATGAATTTACTTTGTTTAATGAACAATGCATTTGCTTTGATCAACAACACCTATCTTCTTCTTCATCATCAGACTAAACGTGACAGAATACCGGACCTTAAAAAGAAGATGGATATTGCATCCATTAATGTTGCCCCTTTGAGAGGCACCGGAATGATGGAAGGAAGGACTGTTTTTATCTTCCAGCGAGGCAGATGCTTCGAGGACTACATGGAGGAGCTTATCCACAACAGCCACCGAGCCTGCGAGGACCTCTGGCTCATGGAGGGATTTGGGTGCGGGTTGGACGACAAGATCCACTTCGTCATGCCCCAAGGAGACCCCAGTTGGACTCTTGGGGAGTATATCAACTTTGAGCTGTGGGTGAACGGATCCTCATTCACAGTAGATGAAGGAGTGATCGAGCCTGACATCACATCAGAGCCTCAGGACCCGTCTGAACAGGTGTGTGAGCCGACTGACTCATCCATCCCTGTGGGAGTCCTTGTGAAGTACGAGTCAGTACGAGTCTCCCTCAACTAACGGCTCCACCTGGGTCGGACATCGCCACGCCTCCACGACTCCTCCACTGCTCTCCGGCCCTCCACCCCTACGCTCTGGCTAGCTCCGCCTCGCTCAGGCTCCACCTCCCTCAACCAACGGCTCCACCTGGGTCGGACATCGCCACGCCTCCACGACTCCTCCACTGCTCTCCGGCCCTCCACCCCTACGCTCTGGCTAGCTCCGCCTCGCTCAGGCTCCGCCTCCCTCAACTAACGGCTCCATCTGGGTCGGACATCGCCACGCCTCCACGACACCTCCACTGCTCTCCGGCCCTCCACCCCTACGCTCTGGCTAGCTCCGCCTCGCTCAGGCTCCGCCTCCCTCAACTAACGGCTCCACCTGTGTCGGACATCGCCACGCCTCCACGACTCCTCCACTGCTCTCCGGCCCTCCACCACTATGCTCTGGCTAGCTCCGCCTTGCTCAGGCTCCGCCTCCCTCAGCCGACGGCTCCATCTGGGTCGGACATCGCCACGCCTCCACGACTCCTCCACTGCTCTCCGGCCCTCCACCCCTACGCTCTGGCTAGCTCCGCCTCGCTCAGGCTCCGCCTCCCTCAACCGACGGCTCCACCTGGGTCGACATAGCCACGCCTCCACGACTCCTCCACTGCTCTCCGGCCCTCCACCCCTACGCTCTGGCTAGCTCCGCCTCGCTCAGGCTCCGCCTCCCTCAACTAACGGCTCCACCTGTGTCGGACATCGCCACGCCTCCACGACTCCTCCACTGCTCTCCGGCCCTCCACCCCTACGCTCTGGCTAGCTCCGCCTCGCTCAGGCTCCGCCTCCCTCAACTAACGGCTCCACCTGTGTCGGACATCGCCACGCCTCCACGACTCCTCCACTGCTCTCCGGCCCTCCACCCCTACGCTCTGGCTAGCTCCGCCTCGCTCAGGCTCCGCCTCCCTCAACTAACGGCTCCACCTGTGTCGGACATCGCCACGCCTCCACGACTCCTCCACTGCTCTCCGGCCCTCCACCACTATGCTCTGGCTAGCTCCGCCTTGCTCAGGCTCCGCCTCCCTCAGCCGACGGCTCCATCTGGGTCGGACATCGCCACGCCTCCACGACTCCTCCACTGCTCTCCGGCCCTCCACCCCTACGCTCTGGCTAGCTCCGCCTCGCTCAGGCTCCGCCTCCCTCAACCGACGGCTCCACCTGGGTCGACATAGCCACGCCTCCACGACTCCTCCACTGCTCTCCGGCCCTCCACCCCTACGCTCTGGCTAGCTCCGCCTCGCTCAGGCTCCGCCTCCCTCAACTAACGGCTCCACCTGTGTCGGACATCGCCACGCCTCCACGACTCCTCCACTGCTCTCCGGCCCTCCACCCCTACGCTCTGGCTAGCTCCGCCTCGCTCAGGCTCCGCCTCCCTCAACTAACGGCTCCACCTGTGTCGGACATCGCCACGCCTCCACGACTCCTCCACTGCTCTCCGGCCCTCCACCCCTACGCTCTGGCTAGCTCCGCCTCGCTCAGGCTCCGCCTCCCTCAACCGACGGCTCCACCTGGGTCGACATAGCCACGCCTCCACGACTCCTCCACTGCTCTCCGGCCCTCCACCCCTACGCTCTGGCTAGCTCCGCCTCGCTCAGGCTCCGCCTCCCTCAACTAACGGCTCCACCTGTGTCGGACATCGCCACGCCTCCACGACTCCTCCACTGCTCTCCGGCCCTCCATCCCTACGCTCTGGCTAGCTCCGCCTCGCTCAGGCTCCGCCTCCCTCAACTAACGGCTCCACCTGTGTCGGACATCGCCACGCCTCCACGACTCCTCCACTGCTCTCCGGCCCTCCACCACTATGCTCTGGCTAGCTCCGCCTTGCTCAGGCTCCGCCTCCCTCAGCCGACGGCTCCATCTGGGTCGGACATCGCCACGCCTCCACGACTCCTCCACTGCTCTCCGGCCCTCCACCCCTACGCTCTGGCTAGCTCCGCCTTGCTCAGGCTCCGCCTCCCTCAGCCGACGGCTCCATCTGGGTCGGACATCGCCACGCCTCCACGACTCCTCCACTGCTCTCCGGCCCTCCACCCCTACGCTCTGGCTAGCTCCGCCTTGCTCAGGCTCCGCCTCCCTCAGCCGACGGCTCCATCTGGGTCGGACATCGCCACGCCTCCATGACTCCTCCACTACTCTCCGGCCCTCCACCCCTACGGCTAGCTCCGCCTCCATCAGGCTCCGCTTCCCCCTTGTTCACTCCAGCTCCACCTCTGTCTCGGGGTGTTATCTCTGCAGCTCTGTCGCGGCCGCCTAGATCTTTGGTGTTTCTCCATCTCCTCGGCTCTCCGTCTGCAAGATGGGCTCCACCTCAATCTCCGTGGTTGCCTCCAGTTGTCCCCATGGTGGCATCGGGACCAGGGATGTAGTGGAGGCTAAACGCACGTAAACGCCGTTTGCGCACCTCCCCAAATTCGGAAATAGCGGAAATTTACCCACCTCCAAAGTGCGTTTATCTAAATAGCCTATAGTTCCAAAGCCATTTTAAATTAAGCTTATGTCGTTTTGGTTTCATATTGTTCATTATTAGTTGAATAGGTTGTTAACCCTAAGACGAAGTATTTCATATTGCGCTGCAGTGTTGCAGTGCAGTGCAGTACTGTCAGTGTTGAGCGCAGTTCTGTTGCGTAGCCAGCAGGAAGCAGCAGACTGCATCAGGATATCCGGCAATGTTTTAAGCGCCGTCAAGACAACGGCCCTCCTCCTGATGTCACCAAATAGCCTTGGCTACAAGCTCAAAGTGAGTGAGCGCAGAAAACCGTTCTAAACTTCATGTTTTTGAGGTTAATTTGGTTCACGGTAGATTCATGCCACTGACTCAACAAGTCACTTCTACCTTTTCCCATAAGCCAATGTTACAAGTAAAATTCAGGATATATCATCATATAAATAACTGGATGTAATTATATGCATTCTCTGGCATTTAAACCACTGAAAGTTTGTGACAACAAGCTCCCTTTGGTAGTCAGCTAGTTAATGTTTAACGCGGGCGTGTATATATCTATGGTTCGCGGGTACGGTAAACGTCTCTATGGTAACAGCGAGTTGGACCAATCAGAGGCGTCGCTGTTTAGCTTAGGACTGTGGGTAGTGTCGTTTTTCTCCATAAGATTGCGGATTAAAACATGCTTTTCTTGTAACAAGGTTGATTTCATGCAGACCTCTAGCTTCTACAGAAGCAGAAACTTTCGTTTCACAACCACGTAGCTCGTGGTCAGTCTACCTCAGATACAGCGCCGGAATTTCATTTTGGAAAATGAAAACAAATCCTTATAGGTGAGGTGATTCTTATGGGGGGGGATTTAGACTTTTTGTTTTGAATTACATCTCGCCTAAATGTATGCTCACTAATTTTGTTCAATTTTGATTTCAATCTTTGAATTAAATTGAAAAAAGTAGCACAAATAAATACAATAGAATAAAGATAGCAATAAAGAAAAATAAAGAGAAAAGTTTTTGCTTAGGTCTAACACTAGTATTCAGAAATATTACAGAGACTGAATAAAGCAATCAAATGTAAAATTATACTGGGTAGTATTTTAGTCCTGACTAAATTAAATACATTGGCTATAATATTAATCCTGATTCCTTAAAATGAAAGCTGTTTTGTTGTTTTGACAACCAAATTAATGACAGACACATATGGCTGCTGTCACTGTAAGAGCTAGTGCACAGATCCATCAGGATACACATACGCCGATAGGCAGTGGCCCACCTTACCGGGTGACCACGTCGTGGTTCACCAGAATTTATAGTTTACCCACCTCTTTTTTTACCTCTACACCTCTGATCGGGACTCTTCACATCATGGCTACTCCCAGTCCTGGCTCTGGGTCACCTGTGCTCTGGGTCACCTGTGCTCTGGGTCACCTGTGCTCTGGGTCACCTGTGCTCTGGGTCACCTGTGCTCTGGGTCACCTGTGCTCTGGGTCACCTGTGCTCTGGGTCACCTGTGCTCTGGGTCACCTGTGCTCCTGTGCTCTGGGTCACCTTTGCTCTGGGTCACCTGTGCTCTGGGTCACCTGTGCTCTGGGTCACCTGTGCTCTGGGTCACCTGTGCTCTGGGTCACCTTTGCTCTGGGTCACCTGTGCTCTGGGTCACCTGTGCTCTGGGTCACCTGTGCTCTGGGTCACCTGTGCTCCTGTGCTCTGGGTCACCTGTGCTCTGGGTCACCTGTGCTCTGGGTCACCTGTGCTCTGGGTCACCTGTGCTCTGGGTCACCTTTGCTCTGGGTCACCTGTGCTCTGGGTCACCTGTGCTCTGGGTCACCTGTGCTCTGGGTCACCTGTGCTCTGGGTCACCTGTGCTCTGGGTCACCTGTGCTCTGGGTCACCTGTGCTCTGGGTCACCTGTGCTCCTGTGCTCTGGGTCACCTTTGCTCTGGGTCACCTGTGCTCTGGGTCACCTGTGCTCTGGGTCACCTGTGCTCTGGGTCACCTGTGCTCTGGGTCACCTTTGCTCTGGGTCACCTGTGCTCTGGGTCACCTGTGCTCTGGGTCACCTGTGCTCTGGGTCACCTGTGCTCTGGGTCACCTGTGCTCTGGGTCACCTCCTGGCCAGTCCTCCCATCTCGCCTCCATGCTACCACATGGATGCTCGCACACAGCTTCGTTTGCTTTCTCTTCGAGTTGGATTACCTGAATTTGATATCTTTAATAAACAAAGTTTTTACTTTGATCAGCAATGCCCATCTTCTTCCTCGGATTAACCGTGACCTTGTTTTCCTCACATATTTCTGTTGTCTCAAACAGTACAAACTCTAGGGGACGTTATGTCACAATTATGTTAAGTTAGTTTCGTTTTCATGGACTTTTAGTTTGTATTCATCTGTTGCCTGTTTCCTTTGTTCTATTTTTTTCCGCCACTCATTAGTTTCCATGAAAACTTAATGATCATCACAGCTGTTAGTCATTTTGTTCTCATCACCATGTGTATTTAGTTCCTCACCTCCACTCATTCAGTTGTCCGGTATTGTTTGTGCTTGCACACATTTTTGTTTGCTTTCTCTTCGAGTTGGATTACCTAAAATTACTTTATTAAATAAACAACACTTTTACTTTGATCTGCAATGCCTATCTTCTTCATCGGACTAAACGTGACACATTTTATCCTTGTTTTTTAGTTTTCCTCCCATCTCACTGTTGTCTCAAACACTACACAAACATTAGGAAAGCAACCTTTATTAGAAGCAGAATTGTTCAATGTAGTGGAAATTATGCCACAACAGTGAGTGTCGTAAAAAAGTGCAATTTTTAAAATTGTTTTTACACAATAAATATTGCAATGGGTCATGTTTCTGAACTTTTTGTTTAAACATGTAGTTCTTCAAACTTACGTGAAGAATTTTCATAGATGAAGATGAAAAGTCTGGATCTGGTACAAAAGTAAACAATATTTATACAGAAAATGCATTTGAAATGTAGAAAAAATAATAATTGAATTATAAAAAACTTTCCAAGACAGATTCATTGTAATCTCCATATAACAAAAATAAATGTTTAAAAAAAAAACACTGGGGCATGAAAGTACCTGAAGTCAAAGAAACCAGAACTGTATTACATAGCCACCAGAAATGTAGTTTTCCAAGAAATGTTTCCATTGTCCACTTTTCCCACGTCGCAAAGACAAAAGAATATTTTGAAATGATGCTGCCAATGCTGTCTGTGGATTGCTGGGTTATGCAATGTATTGTAATGTAATATAGGAGCCACTGATATTGCTATGGTAGTATTTTGATGTCCCTTCAATTTCTCTTATGTCTTTCTCTAATATTTAAGATATGTAAATATAAACCTGTGTATCTTTTAACATTCATATATAGTTGGTTTTTATTTCTGCACCACTATAATGAACTGCAAAAATAATGGCTCGCCCCAAACTCACATTTGCTGAGCCAATGTTATATCCAGCCCAGATGGGCGGTGCAAACAAACATTACTATTATGATTTTGATATTTTCCTTTAAAACATCCTCTCAGTGTTGAAGATCCTGAGTTTTGTCATGAAGTTGAAGTAAATGTAGGCCAGACAGACCAGCATATTCTTGATCACATATAGTACTGGTGTTACAAAACCAAAAAGGCCAATCAATGCCAACCTCAAGACGAGGAAGGGCAGGTCCTGAAAGAGCACGGCCAGAGGCGAGAGCAGCGGGCTGTGAGGTGTTAGGACCAAGCGCATCGTGGAGAGGAAGCAGAAGAGGTAAACTGGAAATGCCCAGCCTGAAAAATACACAGCAGTGTGTCCTGCCACCCGAACCATCTCGACCGTGTCCAACCAGAACAAGAAGCTGTCAGCGAAGACTTCAGCTCGGCTGTCGCTAGCCAGTAGGAAGCTTAGAGGTCCGGAATATGGAGAGGCAATGGTTTGGAAGTGTACACCAGAATTTGGACCAGTCCCGGTACTGCCAATCTGCTGTCCGTTGTTCCCCGGGACACTAGACGTGGCTCCATTCCCAGGCAACCCTGGAACGGATGTGTTGCCAAGATGGGCTGGAACTGCTCCATTGTTTGGCAACCGTGGAGCGGTTGCACTGCCTGACCCGTTCCCCGGGGTGCCTTGAACAGTCGCCCCGGCGGGTGGTCCGTGCACAGCCCCGTTCGCTGCCCCGGCACTATGATCTGCGGCAGCACTGCCAGCCGTCGCAGGACGGACCACCGGAGTCACATTTCCAATGTGTGTCTGCAAGGTAGGGATGTCGGCATCTCGAGCCAGTTCGTTAGCTGTATGCACACACAAACACACACAAAATAAGGAGCCAGTTGGTGAAATATAAAGAAATGATCCTTTCACATTATTAAATGGAAAGTACAGATATTCAAGGTTTAAATGAAATTTCTGTCATTAATCACTCAACCTCATGTCGTTCCAAACACGTAAGACTTTCGTTCATCTTCGGAACACAAACGAAGATCTTTTTGATGAAATCGGAGATATTTCTGTCCCTCCATTGACAGTCTATGCAACTGACAAGTTGACTCTTTAAAAGGTTCATAAAGATATTGTAAAATCCTTATGAATTGAGCAGTTTAGTCAAAAACCAAACACATTCAAAAACTAAAGCATGTTTTCTTGACGTGCGAAAACCAACAACCTTTATTCTGCTGTTACGCAGCACTTTTGACCTTCAGCAAAGAACCGTTGAGGTTCACAAGAGGTTTGTTCTCGCGCGTTGAGCTTCTGTTTAATGTGTGTTTGCTGATCAATGTTTATATGCGAGTAAAAGCCTAAAATAAATCTGTTCAGCATATCAAGCGATCGAGTCTCTTCAGAAAATGTGGACTTAATATCTCAATTCATATGGATTCGTTTTTCAATCTCTTTATGAACTTTTTGAAGCGACAAAGTGGTATTTGTGTGAACTGTCAATGGAGGGACAGAAATCTCTCATATTTCATCAAAAAGGTCTTCATTTGTGTTTCGAAGATGAACAACTGAACCAGACGATTCGAATGTTGAGCAAGCAATCTCATTGGCTGCAGGATCAGCAGGGGCCAATCAGCTTGCACCATGCGGTAATAATGTGATTGTGTGTGAAGGTAAACTTTTTGTGTGTGTAAATGTAATTAAAAAAGTTAAAATATTCAGTTTCAATTGCACCTGAGTAAAGTACAAATCTTTTAATATAATATCTAAGTATAACCAAGTAAAAATATATATACAGTACATCCCCACCAATGGCATACCCTTGAGTCCAGAGTTAAATTCAAAGAGTTTGGTTTAATCATTATATTATAATGATCATTATAATCATATTACTGCATGTAAACTTTGTTAAACAGTTTTTGCACAGTGTTCTTCTAAACAAATGACTTTTTCTCTACTTTTTAATATCAATATTTGTTGCGCTGCTGTGCATTTACACCTTACCCGTCTCATTCTCATATTATCTTTGTGTTTGCCTTTGAATCTTTTCCTGTGTGGATTAGAATTTCCTGAGCTCCTCGCTCATATTACCACAAAAAGATGCTGATTTCCTGTTATATTGTGATTTCATATCAGCAGAAACCCGGAGGCTTCTCACACTTTATTCCAGCTGCTCTTCTTCTCTTGTACTCTTACTGCTATAGTCCCCCCTGCTGGACACAATCAGTACTTGCAGAGCAATTGCTTAAAGGGCTGGTATAATGCCCTTTTCACAAGATGTAAAATAAGTCTCTGATGTCCCCAGAGTGTGTATGTGAAGTTTTAGCTCAAAATACCCCACAGATATTTTTATATAGCATGTTAAAGTTGTCACTTTTTGAAGGTTAGCAAAAACGCACCGTTTTGTGTCTGTCCCTTTAAATGCAAATGAGCTGCAGCTCCCGACACAGTGGGCGGAGCTTCAAGAGTGTGTGTGAGCAGCTCCGATTACCTCACGCAGAAACGCTAAAATATCAGAAACTGTTCTGCCTTTTATGTTTAAACCGGAGTCAGACAAAGATGTAGAGACTCAAGAAGAAGTGACAACACGTAGAATGCAACAGGACGTCTCTGAATGGTTAGTTGATGAATTTATGTTGCTGATGTGGAGTTAGCTATCTTTAATTAGCATATTCTGTCAGGATAATCTATAAATCCCTTGTATAGGAACTGTTGTGAAATGTACACAGAGTGACGTTCTACTGCATGTGAAAAGACGGATGCTACAGTTTGAGCTGACTCACAAATGTGTTCTTCTACAACAACTCTTCCTCTTCTCAACACGGACTGCGGGGGCGGGGTTTATGTAGATTTTAGAGTTAGTGATGTCACTAACCCGTGAGGAATGTCGTGTAGTCCCTACCAGCCGTTTGTTGTAGTCCTTAAAAAACGATTTCTTCAAAAGCAAATATCTCCCTTTGCTTTGAACTTTCGAGCGTTGTAACTTTGCAGATGTTGTTTATGCTTAAACAGCGACATTACACACTAACTACAGTTAGAAAAGTGAAATCATAATCAACCCCCCCTTTAAAGTCCCCCTGTGGTGAAGATGCAGTGTTTAATGTTGTTTATGTGTGTATGTGGTGTTTTTAATACGCTTTAAGACACACCATGTGTAAGTTCATAAGTCGACAGCATTGCTGAGTATTTGCTCCTTAAAACTGCAGTGAACCAAAGACAGTCTCAAAAACACGTTTTGAAATCGCTGGTGTTTCTGACGTCACAAACGACCTTGTAACCAATCAGATCAACGTGTGATCGTCAACCAGTGGATCTCTGAGCTGAGGGAGTGAGTGGAGGCGGGGCTCATTTGCATATTCATAGAACCACCACGAATACTAAATGAGGCAAGGGTGTCGAGTTACATTCAAGCTATTTTAAGACATGAGGGTATGTTTTCATGGAAAAATTATTATATATGTCGTTTTGGTGCTCAAGGATGAGTTTTAAGTGATACAATTATTGACTACAGGGGTACTTTAAAGGGATAGTTGACCAACACAAAAGATTGATCAATTATTAGCCATCAATGCCATAAGAAAAACCCAATTTTACTTGCAAACGTTTCAACTTGCTTGCATTTTAACCTGAACTGACAGCCTTCATCTGGACCGAATGAGACGAGTGGTGCTGTGCGAGTGAAAGGAGGCGGGGCTTTTGAACCGTTTCCGATATTTCAGTATAGAAATGCATTGAAAGATTCTGTAACAGAGATGCGGGGATGAAGCGGAGAGAGACTGCACATGCAAGCACTACTTTAATGATAATACAAACAGGTAATCCAGGCCAAACAAAGAAACTCAGGACAGGAACATGGGACAGCAAACAACGACTGACAAACCACAAGAGAAACACAAGGGCAATTTGCTAACAAGGTAACAACGGGTGTGGTCGGCTGTCATGGGAACACACCAGGGCTGCGTTCAGCGCCGACAAAACGTTGCAGAACGTTTTTTAAACAGAAACGGTGACGCGTTGAACGCACTGTTGTGATGACGCAAGAGTTGCAACTACGGCAGCTGAGAAGGCTTTTTGTGTTCTTTGTGAAGAATTTTTTTTTTATTTGTTGTTCATACTGTTTTATTAATACCCTGTATTTTCTTTCTCATTTTTAGGAAAAGCACTTTACATGCATTGTTTATTTCTATACCAAATGTCATACACTTGCAATGAAGCTAAAAATATAAACAACTACATCATTATGTTGATATCCTATATTTTACAATAAAACTTACGACAAACATGTCTTCTAATATCCTCAGTTGATGCGTAAACTGAGCTGCATCGAACACATTTGTAAAATACTTTATTTGAACCCATTGTGTGAGTTCACTTTAATTCCGCGTGCCTTATATACATGTTGCTGCTGATTGGACTGCAGTTCTGACACGCCCACCAAACAAGAGAAAACGCATCTCAAACCCCGTTGCACACCGGTGCACGCCGTTTCCAGGAAACATGACGTTCAACCTGGAAACCGTAGCAAAACGTTGCGCGCCGTTGTGATCTTGAACATGCCCCAGGGTAACCAAGGGAACTAACAAGACACACCTGGAGAGATTAATCAACATGAAAAACTACAAAACATGGCACAAGACAACAAAAGTCCTCACACAAGACATGAACACAGGCTGAGATCGTGACAGATTCCCACCCCTAATCATTACTGTGATTTTTTCTACAATTGAAGCTCTGCTCCATCAAATGGCAAGAGATAGCTAAGCACATATAGTAAAAACTCAATTGAAGCATCATAAAACCCCTGTGCCACATCATTCCAAGTCTTCTGAGGCCGTACGAGAGCGTTGTGTATCTGGGCTGATGTTAGACCAGAGATTTCCAGACTCCCCCGCCTCGCCCTCACTCACCTCGCCCAGTCAGTCGGCAGTATCGGATTCTTTCCACGATATCGATGCAGATCAGCGAGAGAAGCACCAAAGACACGGGCAGTTCAGCAAACGTGTCCAACCTCAGATCATTCCTAATCTGTACCTTAAAAGGGAGAGAGAAAGACAGTAAAACAGAGATGTTTGCACACCAGGGTTGTTTGCTTTTGTTTGTTTGGTTTTTACAAACACATGCCTTGGATAATCTGAATAGAGAATGTCAGAATTGCACTTATTTTGAGCACACAACTGGTGAGTTTAAAGCATCCCTATTTATGCAAAAGGTATCTGTTTGATTTTCCAATAGTGAAATAAACATTTGAGTAAATTGGAAGACATCATGCATAGAATCTCGAGACCATGAAGGATAACAACATTTTCTGTGAATAGTCAAACATGATTTTACCTCAGAGCTGGCTATAAGGAAGGCGAAACAGGGCAGTGTTGAGAGAACCACATAGGCCAACGCAACAGGTCTCCTGAAGCAGAACACTGTTATTATGCCATGATATCATATTGAGATTTGATCAAAGAACAGTTATGAGTGACATAATGCATTGCATTACACCCCAATGCTATTGCTTATGAACTTACACATGGTTTGTCACATAGACACATACATTAAAAGCTGGATTTTCACCACAGGGGGACTTTACTTTAATACAAATAAGGTAATCATTCAGTACCAATTGCATTATCATATCATATTCATAACATGGTTCTCCACAGCACTTCAAATAATACAATATTATAGTAGCAAATCTGTAAAATGTGATTTTACCATGATAACATATCCATATTTTTGGATGTTTTTCCTGTTTCTCAGTGAAGCTATTTGTATGTTGCATGAAACCCAGAAGAAAATCCACTCATGTTTTCTCTCACCACTTCTTCCGAGCAACCAGCGCCCTCTTCTTCATGAACACCATGTACTTCAAGGGCAGCCAGATCAGCATGGCCACGGACGTCACGTAGGCCACCGACGAGGCCACGATCAGCCAGTACGCGGTGGAGGAGTAGTGCGATCGGCTCTTCACCTTCACTCGAGACACGACCAGGGCGAAGCGCTGCATGATGATGAAGAGAGGAACGCAGAAGCTGGAGAACTGAAGCACCTCACACACAGCGAACTTAATCCGGCTCCCCCGGCCCATGCTGAGGAAGGGATGCGAGGGGAAGAAAGAAAAGAAAACACAGAGTTGCTGTCGGCCTGTGGTCCCCGAACTGGAGCGTGGGGGGGGGGGGGGGTGTATTGTGCCGAAGCTCCGGCATGTTCCACCGCAGCACTGAGAGGATCATGCTGACTCTGCACTCACTATTGTGTGTCATCAACACACACTACATCAACACACACATCAACACACACTCCAGGCCAGAGGGAACTGGATAATATTCTGAATGTTCTGATCCAATCTGACCTCTGACCTGTAATGCCTGAATCACAATCACACACTGTTCGCCCGTTGGCCAGAGGAGAACTGAGACTGAGTCTGGTTTCTCTCAAGGGTTTTCCTCCATTCTGTCACTGAAGGAGTTTGTGTTCCTTCACTGTCGTCATTGGCTTTTGGCTTGTTTAGTTGGGGACACTTAATTTAATATCCAACAATATTATTGATCTCCTGCATTGACAGCATTAAATGAGAACTGAACTGAGCTGGACGATGACATCATGGTTTTCTCCAGAGCCGCTATATATATATATATATATATATATATATATATATATAAATTAACTAATAATTTTTTACAACAAAAAAGAATCATCCCTGAACTTACTTAAGCTGGACAGTGACGCTATTTTCTTCTGGAAACAAACTTTGTTGCTTTATTTTCCTGTTATCTATGTAAAGCTGCTCTGAAACTCTCTGTACTGTGAAAAGCGCTGTATAAATAAAGGTGACTTGACTTCACAAACTACAAAAGCTGTGTTTCCATGCAAACGTGTGAAAGTTGCGTAAACCTGGAATATCACATGAAACATCTGCGAATAAAGCGCTGTTTACATCCCATGAGTTCAAGAGGACAAAAGCTGGACGAAAGGGCACACAAGTCTGTGAATAATAAGTGTCAGGATGTATTCAAGTGTACTACTGTGTGTTTGTGTGTGTGTGTGTGTGTGTAAACAGGATCAGGATCCTCCTATATTTGGTGGTGTCTTCAGTTTACATGGATTTCTTCGTAGGGGGGACTAATTTTAGAATCTGCTGAAACACTTCAGAAACAGAAGGTCTTTGGCCTCCCCCTGCTACATATATAAATATTACTATAACATTATATACCTTAAAAAAGACACTTGATGTGTATTTACGTGTGAAATTTAAAAGCTATAAGATGATAGCTACACTGACACAGTTCCTCCACCCAAGTTAAGATTTTTTCCTTCTGATCAATGGAGCTTCATAATTAGGGCTCAAACACTGAAAGAAACCCTGTTTTCTTAAGGATTATTATTATTATTATTATTAGCGCTCAAGAACTGAAACTGCAAAGGAAACCCTATTTGTTAAATGTTCCCAGTTTGTTTGGACTTTTATGTTGTATTTCTAGTTTCAGTTTCTTGTGTCAGTTTTGTAGTGGCAAGAAGAGACAAGGCTTGGATCAAATTGCAAACAGTATATATTAATGAAACAAAGCAAACACAAATGGTCAAGTAAAGACAATGACTGACAACACTGACTAAAAAATTAATACACAGAGAAACAAAACACGGAAACAAAACACCTGGGGATACAATCAAGGGTAACCAATGAAATAATAAAACAATAGAACTACAAAGAGACTAAAAAGAGAAGTCAAGTCAAGTCACCTTTATTTATATAGTGCTTTTTACAATACAGATTATTACAGGACGCAGTGGCGTAAAGCATGGGGTGCAGTGGTGTAAAGCGTGGGGTGCAGTGGAGTAAAGCGTGGGATGCAGTGGAGTAAAGCGTGGGATGCAGTGGTGTAAAGCGTGGGATGCAGTGGAGTAAAGCGTGGGGATGCAGTGGAGTAAAGCGTGGGATGCAGTGGAGTAAAGCATGGGGTGCAGTGGAGTAAAGCGTGGGGTGCAGTGGTGTAAAGCATGGGGTGCAGTGGAGTAAAGCGTGGGATGCAGTGGAGTAAAGCGTGGGATGCAGTGGAGTAAAGCGTGGGATGCAGTGGTGTAAAGCATGGGGTGCAGTGGAGTAAAGCGTGGGGTGCAGTGGTTTAAAGCATGGGGTGCAGTGGAGTAAAGCGTGGGATGCAGTGGAGTAAAGCGTGGGATGCAGTGGAGGAATGCGTGGGATGCAGTGGTGTAAAGCGTGGGATGCAGTGGAGTAAAGCGTGGGATGTAGTGGAGTAAAGCGTGGGGTGCAGTGGTGTAAAGCGTGGGGTGCAGTGGTGTAAAGCATGGGGTGCAGTGGAGTAAAGCGTGGGGTGCAGTGGAGTAAAGCGTGGGATGCAATGGAGTAAAGCGTGGGATGCAGTGGAGTAAAGCGTGGGATGCAGTGGAGTAAAGCGTGGGATGCAGTGGTGTAAAGCGTGGGATGCAGTGGAGTAAAGCGTGGGATGCAGTGGAGTAAAGCGTGGGATGCAGTGGTGTAAAGCATGGGGTGCAGTGGAGTAAAGCGTGGGGTGCAGTGGAGTAAAGCGTGGGATGCAGTGGTGTAAAGCATGGGGTGCAGTGGAGTAAAGCGTGGGGTGCAGTGGTGTAAAGCGTGGGGTGCAGTGGTGTAAAGCGTGGGGTGCAGTGGAGTAAAGCGTGGGGTGCAGTGGAGTAAAGCGTGGGGTGCAGTGGAGTAAAGCGTGGGACGCAGTGGAGTAAAGCGTGGGGTGCAGTGGAGTAAAGCATGGGGTGCAGTGGAGTAAAGCATGGGGTGCAGTGGTGTAAAGCATGGGGTGCAGTGGAGTAAAGCGTGGGACGCAGTGGAGTAAAGCGTGGGATGCAGTGGTGTAAAGCATGGGGTGCAGTGGTGTAAAGCATGGGGTGCAGTGGAGTAAAGCATGGGGTGCAGTGGTGTAAAGCATGGGATGAGGTGGAGTAAAGCATGGGGTGCAGTGGTGTAAAGCATGGGATGCAGTGGAGTAAAGCATGGGGTGCAGTGGTGTAAAGCATGGGGTGCAGTGGAGTAAAGCATGGGGTGCAGTGGTGTAAAGCATGGGATGCAGTGGAGTAAAGCGTGGGATGCAGTGGAGTAAAGCATGGGATGCAGTGGAGTAAAGCGTGGGATGCAGTGGAGTAAAGCGTGGGATGCAGTGGAGTAAAGCGTGGGATGCAGTGGGGTAAAGCGTGGGATGCAGTGGTGTAAAGCGTGGGATGCAGTGGTGTAAAGCGTGGGGTGCAGTGGAGTAAAGCGTGGGATGCAGTGGTGTAAAGCATGGGGTGCAGTGGTGTAAAGCATGGGGTGCAGTGGAGTAAAGCATGGGGTGCAGTGGTGTAAAGCATGGGATGAGGTGGAGTAAAGCATGGGGTGCAGTGGTGTAAAGCATGGGATGCAGTGGAGTAAAGCATGGGGTGCAGTGGTGTAAAGCGTGGGGTGCAGTGGAGTAAAGCATGGGGTGCAGTGGAGTAAAGCATGGGGTGCAGTGGTGTAAAGCATGGGGTGCAGTGGAGTAAAGCGTGGGACGCAGTGGAGTAAAGCGTGGGATGCAGTGGTGTAAAGCATGGGGTGCAGTGGTGTAAAGCATGGGGTGCAGTGGAGTAAAGCATGGGGTGCAGTGGTGTAAAGCATGGGATGAGGTGGAGTAAAGCATGGGGTGCAGTGGTGTAAAGCATGGGATGCAGTGGAGTAAAGCATGGGGTGCAGTGGTGTAAAGCATGGGGTGCAGTGGAGTAAAGCATGGGGTGCAGTGGTGTAAAGCATGGGATGCAGTGGAGTAAAGCATGGGGTGCAGTGGTGTAAAGCATGGGATGCAGTGGAGTAAAGCATGGGGTGCAGTGGTGTAAACCATGGGGTGCAGTGGAGTAAAGCGTGGGGTGCAGTGGAGTAAAGCATGGGGTGCAGTGGTGTAAAGCATGGGGTGCAGTGGAGTAAAGCATGGGGTGCAGTGGTGTAAAGCATGGGATGCAGTGGAGTAAAGCATGGGGTGCAGTGGTGTAAAGCATGGGATGCAGTGGAGTAAAGCATGGGGTGCAGTGGTGTAAAGCATGGGATGCAGTGGAGTAAAGCATGGGGTGCAGTGGTGTAAAGCATGGGATGCAGTGGAGTAAAGCATGGGGTGCAGTGGTGTAAAGCATGGGATGCAGTGGAGTAAAGCATGAGGTGCAGTGGTGTAAAGCATGGGATGCAGTGGAGTAAAGCATGGGGTGCAGTGGTGTAAAGCATGGGATGCAGTGGAGTAAAGCATGGGGTGCAGTGGTGTAAAGCATGGGATGCAGTGGAGTAAAGCATGAGGTGCAGTGGTGTAAAGCATGGGATGCAGTGGAGTAAAGCATGGGATGCAGTGGTGTAAAGCATGGGGTGCAGTGGAGTAAAGCGTGGGGTGCATTGGAGTAAAGCATGGGGTGCAGTGGTGTAAAGCATGGGGTGCAGTGGAGTAAAGCATGGGGTGCAGTGGTGTAAAGCATGGGATGCAGTGGAGTAAAGCATGGGGTGCAGTGGTGTAAAGCGTGGGGTGCAGTGGAGTAAAGCGTGGGGTGCAGTGGAGTAAAGCGTGGGGTGCAGTGGAGTAAAGCGTGGGATGCAGTGGAGTAAAGCGTTGGATGCAGTGGAGTAAAGCGTGGGATGCAGTGGAGTAAAGCGTGGGATGCAGTGGTGTAAAGCGTGGGATGCAGTGGTGTAAAGCGTGGGATGCAGTGGAGTAAAGCGTGGGATGCAGTGGAGTAAAGCGTTGGATGCAGTGGAGTAAAGCGTGGGATGCAGTGGAGTAAAGCGTGGGATGCAGTGGTGTAAAGCGTGGGATGCAGTGGAGTAAAGCGTGGGATGCAGTGGAGTAAAGCGTGGGATGCAGTGGAGTAAAGCGTGGGATGCAGTGGTGTAAAGCGTGGGATGCAGTGGTGTAAAGCGTGGGATGCAGTGGAGTAAAGCGTGGGATGCAGTGGAGTAAAGCGTTGGATGCAGTGGAGTAAAGCGTGGGATGCAGTGGAGTAAAGCGTGGGATGCAGTGGTGTACAGCGTGGGATGCAGTGGAGTAAAGCGTGGGATGCAGTGGAGTAAAGCGTGGGGTGCAGTGGAGTAAAGCGTGGGATGCAGTGGAGGAAAGCATGGGGTGCAGTGGAGTAAAGCGTGGGATGCAGTGCTGTAATGCGTGGGATGCAGTGGTGTAAAGCGTGGGATGCAGTGGAGTAAAGCGTGGGATGCAGTGGTGTAAAGCGTGGGATGCAGTGGAGTAAAGCGTGGGATGCAGTGGAGTAAAGCGTGGGATGCAGTGGAGTAAAGCGTGGGATGCAGTGGAGTAAAGCGTGGGATGCAGTGCTGTAATGCGTGGGATACAGTGGAGTAAAGCGTGGGATGCAGTGGAGTAAAGCGTGGGATGCAGTGGAGTAAAGCGTGGGATGCAGTGGAGTAAAGCGTGGGATGCAGTGGAGTAAAGCGTGGGATGCAGTGGAGTAAAGCGTGGGATGCAGTGCTGTAAAGCGTGGGATGCAGTGGTGTAAAGCGTGGGATGCAGTGGAGTAAAGCGTGGGATGCAGTGGAGTAAAGCGTTGGATGCAGTGGAGTAAAGCGTGGGATGCAGTGGAGTAAAGCGTGGGATGCAGTGGAGTAAAGCGTGGGATGCAGTGGTGTAAAGCGTGGGATGCAGTGGTGTAAAGCGTGGGATGCAGTGGAGTAAAGCGTGGGGTGCAGTGGTGTAAAGCGTGGGATGCAGTGGAGTAAAGCGTGGGATGCAGTGGAGTAAAGCGTGGGATGCAGTGGTGTAAAGCGTGGGATGCAGTGGAGTAAAGCGTGGGGTGCAGTGGTGTAAAGCGTGGGATGCAGTGGAGTAAAGCGTGGGATGCAGTGGAGTAAAGCGTGGGATGCAGTGGAGTAAAGCGTGGGATGCAGTGGAGTAAAGCGTGGGATGCAGTGGAGTAAAGCGTGGGATGCAGTGGAGTAAAGCGTGGGATGCAGTGGAGTAAAGCGTGGGATGCAGTGGAGTAAAGCGTGGGATGCAGTGGAGTAAAGCGTGGGATGCAGTGGAGTAAAGCATGGGGTGCAGTGGAGTAAAGCGTGGGATGCAGTGGAGTAAAGCGTGGGATGCAGTGGAGTAAAGCGTGGGATGCAGTGGAGTAAAGCGTGGGATGCAGTGGAGTAAAGCGTGGGATGCAGTGGAGTAAAGCGTGGGATGCAGTGGTGTAAAGCATGGGATGCAGTGGAGTAAAGCGTGGGGTGCAGTGGAGTAAAGCGTGGGATGCAGTGGAGTAAAGCGTGGGATGCAGTGGAGTAAAGCGTGGGATGCAGTGGAGTAAAGCGTGGGATGCAGTGGTGTAAAGCGTGGGATGCAGTGGAGTAAAGCGTGGGATGCAGTGGAGTAAAGCGTGGGATGCAGTGGAGTAAAGCGTGGGATGCAGTGGAGTAAAGCGTGGGATGCAGTGCTGTAATGCGTGGGATACAGTGGAGTAAAGCGTGGGATGCAGTGGAGTAAAGCGTGGGATGCAGTGGAGTAAAGCGTGGGATGCAGTGGTGTAAAGCGTGGGATGCAGTGGAGTAAAGCGTGGGATGCAGTGGAGTAAAGCGTGGGATGCAGTGGAGTAAAGCGTGGGATGCAGTGGAGTAAAGCGTGGGATGCAGTGGAGTAAAGCGTGGGATGCAGTGGTGTAAAGCGTGGGATGCAGTGGAGTAAAGCGTGGGATGCAGTGGTGTAAAGCGTGGGATGCAGTGGAGTAAAGCGTGGGATGCAGTGGAGTAAAGCGTGGGATGCAGTGGAGTAAAGCGTGGGATGCAGTGGAGTAAAGCGTGGGATGCAGTGCTGTAATGCGTGGGATACAGTGGAGTAAAGCGTGGGATGCAGTGGAGTAAAGCGTGGGATGCAGTGGAGTAAAGCGTGGGATGCAGTGGAGTAAAGCGTGGGATGCAGTGGAGTAAAGCGTGGGATGCAGTGGAGTAAAGCGTGGGATGCAGTGGAGTAAAGCGTGGGATGCAGTGCTGTAAAGCGTGGGATGCAGTGGTGTAAAGCGTGGGATGCAGTGGAGTAAAGCGTGGGATGCAGTGGAGTAAAGCGTTGGATGCAGTGGAGTAAAGCGTGGGATGCAGTGGAGTAAAGCGTGGGATGCAGTGGAGTAAAGCGTGGGATGCAGTGGTGTAAAGCGTGGGATGCAGTGGTGTAAAGCGTGGGATGCAGTGGAGTAAAGCGTGGGGTGCAGTGGTGTAAAGCGTGGGATGCAGTGGAGTAAAGCGTGGGATGCAGTGGAGTAAAGCGTGGGATGCAGTGGTGTAAAGCGTGGGATGCAGTGGAGTAAAGCGTGGGGTGCAGTGGTGTAAAGCGTGGGATGCAGTGGAGTAAAGCGTGGGATGCAGTGGAGTAAAGCGTGGGATGCAGTGGAGTAAAGCGTGGGATGCAGTGGAGTAAAGCGTGGGATGCAGTGGAGTAAAGCGTGGGATGCAGTGGAGTAAAGCGTGGGATGCAGTGGAGTAAAGCGTGGGATGCAGTGGAGTAAAGCGTGGGATGCAGTGGAGTAAAGCGTGGGATGCAGTGGAGTAAAGCATGGGGTGCAGTGGAGTAAAGCGTGGGATGCAGTGGAGTAAAGCGTGGGATGCAGTGGAGTAAAGCGTGGGATGCAGTGGAGTAAAGCGTGGGATGCAGTGGAGTAAAGCGTGGGATGCAGTGGTGTAAAGCATGGGATGCAGTGGAGTAAAGCGTGGGGTGCAGTGGAGTAAAGCGTGGGATGCAGTGGAGTAAAGCGTGGGATGCAGTGGAGTAAAGCGTGGGATGCAGTGGAGTAAAGCGTGGGATGCAGTGGTGTAAAGCGTGGGATGCAGTGGAGTAAAGCGTGGGATGCAGTGGAGTAAAGCGTGGGATGCAGTGGTGTATAGCGTGGGGTGCAGTGGAGTAAAGCGTGGGATGCAGTGGAGTAAAGCGTGGGATGCAGTGGAGTAAAGCGTGGGGTGCAGTGGAGTAAAGCGTGGGATGCAGTGGTGTAAAGCGTGGGATGCAGTGCTGTAATGCGTGGGATGCAGTGGAGTAAAGTTCTTCCATAAATGTATTTTACAGGAATCTTTTTATTTTTTTATTCATGTACTTGTTGAACAATAACAGAAATGCAGTCATAACTGAGAGATTAACAATATTAAAATAGTGATAGTATTAAAATCCAATGTTAAGACGAAGAAGAAAGAAAGAAAGAAAGAAAGAAAGAAAGAAAGAAAGAAAGAAAGAAAGAAAACTAGGGAATTAGTATTTTTTTTTCTTTTTTTTTTATATTATAAAATAAAAGTCTTCCAATAAAGAGTACAAACACATTGCTTTGGGACTTTTCATTCCTCTCAGTCTCCAAATATATCAGAAAATCCTTTTTAAAAAACAATAATCGTGGAGGAATTTTGAAAGATTTACTTTTGTGTATGTAAAATTTCAGTAAAAGCAACAGATTAATTAATTTCACAGGAGTAAGAGAGGTAATATTTCATCACTAGCTCCTCTCACTCACTCACTGCTGTATTCTGCGGTGCCGTTACAGCTCTCTTGCGCCACCGCGCGGTCAGACTGGGAGTAACACCACAAACATTCACTACAAATAGACTGTACATTAGTTAGTTTACTGCAACTGCTATTGATTAATCAACTAGACCAGGGGTGGGCAAACTTTTTGGCTCAAGGGCCACACTGGGTTTTAAAATTTGACAGAGGGCCGGCCCAGTGGCAGATTATACCAGCAAACGCATTTACGTGGATACATGGATCACGTAATTTACGTGGTAAATTAATTTATATGCTATAGATATCCCCATTTAGCATTGTTATATTTTGGGGTTATTTTATTTTATTTATTCATTTTTTTTTATACATATTTATATTCTTTTTAAATATTGTTTATCCTTAGTATTATTTAATGGGCCGAACAGTAAATTAGAAACAAAACACCAGCAAGTGTACACTTAGAAGAGTAAAAATTAGAGAAGGTTACGTTAATTCAACTTTATTAAAACTCCATATGGTAATCAAATTGCACTTAATACACAAACGTCATACATTTGTGAAAAAATAAAATAAACAAATATACCAATTTATTTTAAGTATGATAAATAAAACGTAAAAAACAAAAGCAGATAAGAACATTTAATGAACAAAACCGGTTTCTGTACATGGCAGAGAGGGGAGCGTAGTCGAAAGCCGGGCGATAAAGTTCGGTAACCGGAAGCAGTCCAAGAGACATCTACAAATACAGAGGAGCAAAGAAACTAAATATCAAATGAAAAACTAAGAAAACAAATGAAAACTAATCAGGCGTACAAGTGGTTACAAACATTTTTTTTCTCTCTGAGTTTCCAAAAAAGGAAAAAACATTAAAGTGCAACAAGGAGCCCTGTTGCGCTTAAGTCGCTGTCTGTTCAAGGAGTGCTGAAATGTCAATGATTCAATCGTGCCAACGTTCTGTTTCCTGGGATATTAGTTGTAAATTACATATGACAAATTACAAAAAAACGGTCTGACTCTGCAGCGTGGGTTTTGCAATGCAACCGTTATTTAGTCACTGAATGGTTTCCATGGTGACGCGTCATTGCTTGTCACGTGACACACCGCAGCACAGCCACAACAGCTCTGAATGAATGATGATCTGCTTTATTCAAGTATTGTAGGAAAAAGGCAAAATGAATGTGTGACAGGAATGTAGGTTCGGTGAATGGGTGATGGAAGGAGACACAGGGTCGGCGAATACTGGGGCTCGTGCACTTTAAGTTACTTTCTCTCCCCACAGCGCTTACTCGCGCTCACACAATTAATTCAGAATATTTCAAAAATAAATCACATATAAAACAGTACTCTTCCCGCTGGATACAGCTTCTCAGGTCACAAATGCAGCAACACTTTCCACTGAATACAGCTTGCAGGCCAGCGTTTTCTCTCTCGACAGCGTGCACGAGCTCCCAGCAGTCTCTCTCTCCCCACTCTATCAGCACGGCCCGCTTACCGCTCGGCCCCGCCCTCGCTCTCCCGCTACAGACCAGAGCCATAGAGAGAAAGAGTTGCGACACTCTTTGATGTCGCCGCGACGGCTGTCACGTGGTTCATGTAAGCCCCAATAGTTCCAAAACGTACGCTGGCTGTCATGTTCTTCTATGGGACAGACAGCAGCGATTGCATTTTTGAACGGTAAATATAAAATAAAACACACAACCAAGCACTTTTTCAGCTGTTATTGCATTTTGTTAATGTCAGTTTTGCATTTGGAGAGGCAGGGTGACAACGAAATACTGTATATTACTTAGATAAGTTTTAGGCAATTTATTTTGGAGGGAAAAGCTTAGTGCTCGCATGGGTAGCTTTAGCGGCTCTAACTTAACTTTTCCATGAATATCTCTATGCCAGATATTCATCTGATGATGGACGTCGGTCTCATGATATTTATTTTAGCACAACTGGGCTGTATTAGGCCATTGATTCCCGTGATTTTGCTTATAAATTACAATTCAGCCATTAGCCTACCTTCGTGATCATTACGCTTTGCATGTACAAATGAAGACCAGTATAAACATCGCAAAGGGCCTCTGATACAATATAAGTTAGACAGTTGACAATTCAAAAGAGGTAGATATTTCAGAAACTTACGTTACCTCTGGAACAACTCGACGCGCAGCATTCACCACTCAAAACTCAGCCAACACGTAACATAATGAAAAGTTAGTTAGTATATACCAAAAATTCAACTAAATAAAAGTTGCTATAAAGGTGGTAGCGATTCATTACCGAACTAATTAGATGCTATACCTTCACAACTGGTGAAGTCGCGCTAGCTAACTAGCTATCAGGCAGTGGTTGAAAATTGGTTGGAACAACCAAGATAAAATATAAATAATTACGCTGTGCATATACAAATGAAGACCAGTATAAGCATCGCAAAGGGCTTCTGATACAATATAGACAGTTGACAATTCAAAAGAAGTCAATATTTCAGCAACTTACCTCTGGAACAACTCGACGCGCAGCAATGTAAGTGAATGGGGTCCAACAGCCAAATGCCAGTGTTTGGAACTAATCCGAGCTCCATATCCCGGAAGTAGCTAGGCGGTTAAAAGCGCCGCCATTTTTTTACAACGGAGGTCTATGGGAGTGTCGCAACTCTTTCTCTCTATGGCTCTGCTACAGACCTCGCTGAACCACGCCCCCCTCGCCACCGAATGGAATTTTTAAGACATTTTTTTAAATATTCGACGGGCCGGATTAAACAGCCTAACCGTATGTGTACCGTATGTGGCCCGCGGGCCGTAGTTTGCCCACCCCTGAACTAGACCTATTATTAGACTATTAGATTCACTTATTACTTCCAATTTATGAATTTAATTATTTTTTCTGCCTTTGGGGTTGAAGAAGGATTCTATCACAATAATCTCCTCTCTGTCTGTGAAAATTAACCATGGTTTTTATGTAGTAACCATGGTTTTTCTGTAGTAACCATGGTTTAACTATGGTTTTTGTAGTAAAACCATAGTAACTACAAAATGAACCATAGTTTAACTATGGTTTTTGTAGTAAAACCATAGTAACCATAAAATGAACCATGGTTTTTGTAGTAAAACCATAGTTAAACTATGGTTCATTTTGTAGTTACTATGGTTTTTGCAGTAAAACCATAGTAACCATAAAATGAACCATGGTTTTTGTAGTAAAACCATAGTAACCATAAAATGAAGTATATATTGTGACACTGGACCTCAATTTGTCTACTAATGAGTTTATCTGGTCATCTATTAATATTTTTCATACACCCACTATTTATCATTAAATATAATTTTTTAGCCTACTGAATTCTCAGCACTTGACATGTTTGTCCCCTTATAAGTGTGACAACACTTATAACAGTGTGACAACACTTATAACAGAATAAAAAAAGAAAAAAAAACTGCAACAGAAAAATGGATCTATCCGGAGGTAAGGAATGGGAGAAAAAATAGTATATATAATAAAAATAAAAGCAAAAGCAAAGTGATGGTATAAAAAATATAGAAGTGAATGGGTCATAGAACTACACAATGAGTTTTAAAATCATGATTTAAAATGTTATAATTCTAGATGTTTATTTAAATGCTGCGTGTCTTTGAAGTGTTCATAATGCGCGTGCGCGTAAACATTCGAGTCGCATTCAAAGACAGGAGCGTGCGCGCGATCAGATGGAAACGAGGAAACGTCATCAACTGACACAGCAAAACTAACGTCTCTCGTTGTTGTTTTCGCTGCTTTCAGGTAAGTTTAGTTGACAAAATCACACTAATAATATATATAAACGTTCCTGACACCCTTCTTACGTGTAATTAATAAGCTCTGTTGAACATTTACTTTACAGAAATGGTTTTGTGTCTTCGAAAAAGTCCGTTAGCATCTCAACTGTTTTCAGAGGAGGTAAGTTAACGTTACCCTGGAGCTCTTGTTTTACATAAGTTTGGGGTTTTAACCAAATCTTTGTGTTGATAACAGTTTTTGATAGTTTTGTTTTGCTGGTAATTTGTCAATGGGTGATTGGAAGTAAGCTATTTAGCCTAAAATAATTCACTGTAACGGTTACTGTTAATCAGTGACGTCACTTACAAATACTGATCATTTTAAAAAAAGGGGATTTCAGGAGGGACAGAAAAAAAACTCTGCAACAAAGGGGAAATTATTGTTTAATCATGATAATAATTCCAGATGATTTATTTCACAATATATATTACCTTAAGATGTGTATATATATATATATATATATATATATATATATTTATTTTTATTCTTTCTCTTTTCTGCATTTCATCTCTGCTCTAGCTTGCTTCCTTGTAATAAACCCTATGTTCTATTGTAAATCCTATGTAACATTGTTGGCTCTGTGACACATTGCATGTTATGTTCTAGAAGATCATCATCATGCTGATGGCCTGCTGCACCCCCTGTCCAAGAAAATCTTCACAGCTATGAACTCGACTAGTAAGCAAAACTTTAAACATACAGTGCACTACTGTTCAAAAGTTGGGGGTCTGTAGGATTTATGCTTTTGAATGAAGTCTCACACTTTACTTTTTTTTTTCTCAGTGAGACTGTCCTTGAGAAGCCTGTAGGCTAAATAATCAGCTAAATAATCGGCGGCAAATGTTATAATGGTCATAGTTATAATAATTAATTTAACCATTATGATAACAGGATATCATGGTCATTGGTATATTTTATTTTATTTCTCTAGGTGTTTTTAATTATTTTGGCCAATGAGACAGACAACATACTGTCCAACTCAAAGGTATTTATTTATTTGTATGTATTTTTTACTGATAAATACTGAAATTCTTTAATTCAGGGGATCTTAAATTCAGGGGATCTTAAAGTTATGGCTATGCTCTTGTCACCAGATGAGATATAGTCGTTTGACCCTGTGATTCTTCAGGACAAGATCTTGATGCCATCCACACTCAGTACATGACGAAGGTGAGTTTCGCAATAGCTGCCACTATCACAAACCAAGAGACAGAACACAACAGGCCTTTATCCATATGTAGTTTTTGTTATTTTTGGACCAAAATGTATTTTTGATGCTTCAAAACATTGTAACTAACCCACTGATGTCACATGGACTACTTTGATGATGTCTTTATTTCCTTTCTGGACAAGGATAGAGGTCGACCGATTCATCGGTTTTGCCGATTAATCGGCACCGATAGTTGATTGGTGGAACTATCGTTATCGGCAAAAATCCACGCCGATATTTTTTCCGGGTTGTGTCCGTTGCTGGAGCGGCTGAGAAGTGCGCGCGGTCATTACACAGCACGAGAGCGCAGGGAAGAGACTGCTGGCATTATACAGAGCGAGAGCGGCCTCTAGAGGACAAATAACAAACTATCACTGGCTGAGTTGTTTACTTAACACGTGGCGCAGCACGAAGAGAACACGCAGCACAGAGAGCGCTGACACTTCAGACGCACATTTAAAACACCGACAGCGAAACAGTATGAATACAGAACACTAAAGTACATATTGCCATATCATTATAAAGTAATTCATTTGTTGACTAGATGCTGCATCAGCAGAGAAAGAACAGTAGTTTGCCGTCGAGGCTGTGAGGACTGTAACATTATACCTCAGTCAAGCGGTTTAAACAATTGTGACAAAAACACACGCAGACCTGACCCAAATGTTTTATGGCGCAATTGTTACCATCTACTTGCATTATTTTATATCCGGCTGGTCACTTTTATGCATTCATTAGCCGACGAAATTGCATATTTAAAACTAGTGACGTGATTGCTTTCTCAACATTGATATGTTCATGCAGCCGACAGAAACAAAAAAATCAGAAACGCGTTCGATTTAAGATCTTTTTAATCACTACAATACATCTTGTTATTTTGATTAGATTATCATCAAGTGTTCTAAAATAGAAGCAAATAAAGTGAGAGACTATATTACATACGTACGTAATACAGGTCTTTATTACATTTTAATGGCCATCTTTAAGCACGACTCTTTGTAATTATATGAAATGGTAACACTTTACAATAAGATTCCCTTTTTAGCATTAACTAAGGTTAATACAAGTTGTAGAAGTATTATTCAGTGTTAGTTTGTTAATTTCAACATTTACTAATGCATTTAAAATGGAGTTTTAATTCTAATTTGATCTGTTATTACCTTAGTTAATGTACTATGAACTAACATGAATGATAAAGGTACAATTGTATTGCTCATATTAATACATACAGTAAAAACGTATATTGCATAATGCATATAGTTCATGAAAGCTAGCTAATACATCCTTGTTTACAAATGGGACTTGCAAAGTGTTACCTATGAAATGTATGTATGTTTCTAGGTTATAGCTAACGAAACCTGTAATATTTTAGTGTTTAAATTATTTTCTGTATAGAGTTTTAATATATTTATATTTATATATTTATTTAATTTAGCACATTTCAGTTCAACACTGTTTTATTGTGAGTGTTATGTTTGTTTTTAATCCAGTATCCATTAAAAAAAATATCGGTTGAATTATCGGTTATCGGCATGTACGGTCAAACGTAGATATCGGTATCGGTAAAATCCACTATCGGTCGACCTCTAGACAAGGACAGTATACCGTACACACGTTTACAATGGAGGGACAGAAAGCTCTCGGACTAAATCTAAAATATCTTAAACTGTGTTCTGAAGATTACGAGCCAATGAACCACTTTTAGTGCTGTTTAGCACCAATTTTTTTTAGTATGTATAAGTAAAGGAGAATACACTCAGCTGGTCATATAATGTACATTATTTCTGCTTGGCTTTTGGCGCCCTAATACTGTATGAGTTATTTATGAAAACACTGGCTGAATGGACATTATTACACTTGGACATTATTACATGGCTACTAGATAGTGCAACTGACCAATAGCAGTTGAGTATTCCAGCTTGTGTGGTAATGTGGTGTGTATTCTTCTCATTTTAGCTCCTGCGTCCATTTGGGCTGAAGGTCGAGACAGAACCAAACCAAAGCTGGACTGTAACCTACTGGCCGACAGACTTCATACTGACACCTACTGGCATGGATGCTGCATCACATGTTTTTGATCAAAAACTTTTTCACCTAGAATTTAAACTGTTGAGTATTCATCTGGCCTTCATCGGCCTCCATGAAGGAGACCCCATGTCTTCATCTCTTGTGAGTGGATATCATTAAAACATTCTTAAAAGTACTGCTAATTTCTTCTGAATTTATTTTGTAGTATATGTAAGAATTTTCCATTAAAAGAAAATAAACTTTTAGTAATGTTTTTAAGTAATGAAGTAATTAATTGTCAAGTAATGTTGTTGTAATCCTGTTCATGTATGTACAGTATAAATTGCAAACATGCTTGTGTTGGGCATGTGTTTACAGGTTATAGACATTTTAGAGGAGGTAGATGCTGTGTATTTAAAGTTGCCCTAAGTCATGTTTATTTGTACAATATGTCATTTTTGTATATAAACCATTATTACACTGAAACAAATTACTATTTTTTTATTTGTAAATTAGCAACTTAATTTTTTAATCATTGCACAGCAACAAACTAAAAAGTTGTTAAAAAAAATTGATAAAGTTATCAATATTTTTTTTACAACTTTTTAGTTTGTTTTGTCACATGTGAGAACAAATGCAAGTTTATATTTTCTTTCAGATTATGTAATTTCTGTAATAAAGTCTGTATCATATGGTAACTTCTTTCTGTTGTTATTTTGTAGATGTTTGTTGTAACTAAGTGGCTTAAATGTAATTCAAGATAATTTAGTAAAACAATGGCTACACCGTGGCAATACAACCAATTTATTGTACATGATCCATGGTTTTTAAAACCATGGTTTGCTCCAAAAACCATGGTTACTACAGTCATGGTCACTATGGTTTTACTGTAGTATTACTACAATATATAACTGTAGTAAAACCATGGTATCAAAACCATAGTTTTTAAAAATACCAGTTACTACAGTCATGGTTACTATGGTTTTACTGTAGTATTACTACAATATAACTGTAGTAAAACCATGGTATCAAAACCATGGTTTTTAAAAACCATGGTTTGCACCAAAATACCACGGTTACCACAGTCATAGTTAACTACAGTTTTACTATAGTAAAACCATGGTTAATTATCGTAAGGGATACTGTATACTTCATATGCCTTGATATTACTTATGTGACATCACATTTAACTAATACACTCAATGCATTGATTGATAATCATGAGTTTAATACAATAAAAGGGTGAGCAAACATGACGTATGGGTAAACTAATGCAGGGCTCGCTTCAACACTTGTTATAAATCCTTCCACACATGCTAGCATGACGAAACTTAGTGTTTTTACTAGTTGCCATATCAACACTGTATAGAGAAGCAAATCAGCCAAAATTCAGAAATCTTTGGAAGATATCACTGAACATTTATTTAATCATAGCAAAAGTATTTTTTTCTTTACTTGGGTTAATTTTTCATCTTTGTTTTTTATGTTTATTTAAAATGAGAGTAATCTGATATTATTGTAATCTTATATCTGTTGTATACTCCACCTATGGGGCATGTTGTCCCATTCCACTTCCATTCTTTTGGGGTAAATCAAGAAAAAAAGTATACACTGTATTAATGAAACAAAACCACATGATTGTACTAAAAATGTTTGAAATTAATGAGGGAAAAAATATATTCTCTAAACCTCAAGTAGGTTTACACACTGAGAGAGTAAAAGTGTTAGGTTGTGCCCTGCTCTCCCCAGGACTATCTGAAAACATTAAAGAAAATAATCTGCCAAAAAGTTTAATATAATTATAGGGCAAGTGAAGTATATAAAAAAAAAAAAGAACATGTTAAAATAATAACAAGGCATATCATTATGACTTTAAGGAGAGTTTAAGAGACTAATGTTTGCTTTATTAATAATCTTCCTGATCAGTTTCATCACCTCAGCATCCCAGATAGCTTAGAAGAACTCGATATTGTGACAGAAACTTTTAACTCTCTCTTTTCTCTCTTTACACTTTAGACACAGTTTCTCCGTTGCGCTTAAAGAAGATTAAAGAAAATAGTCCAACGCCGTGGTACAGCGAGCACACACACACACACTCAGGCCCTTAAGAGAACAGCCAGAAAAATGGAGCGCAACTGGAAGAAAACTAAACTAGAGGTATTTCGTGGAAAGAGAGCTCGATTGCTTACAGAGAGGCTTTAAAAGCTGCTAGATCTGCTTATTTTTCAACCCTATTAGAAGAAAATAAACAAAACCCGAGGTATTTATTTGAAACAGTGGCTAAACTTACGAAAAGTAAAGCTTCAAGCCCAGAAGTTTCCAAGCAGCACAACATTAATGACTTTATAAACTTCTTCACTTATTCACTTATTAAGATTGATAATATCAGGGAGAAAATTATAACTATGCAACCGTCTACCACAGTATCGCATCAGGGAGTGCATTGTAGTCTCCCTGTGGAAAAATTCGATTCATTCATTGCTATAGGAGAGGAAGAATTTTCTAAACTCGTTAATTTATCTAAATCGACAACATGTATGTTAGATCCTACCGACTAAGCTACTGAAAGAGATGTTTCCAGAGGTCATAGATCCTCTTCTTAATATTATGAATTAATCTTTGTCTCTAGGATACGTACCAAAAACTTTTAAACTGGCTATGATAAAACCGCTTGTTAAAAAACACAACTTGATCGTCCAGAATTAGTCAATTACAGGCCGATCTCGAATCTGCCTTTTCTAGAAAAGCAGTAACCTCGAAACTGTGTTCCTTTCTAGAAAGAAATGATATCTGCAAGGATTTCCAGTCAGGATTTAGACCGTACCATAGTACTGAGACCGCTCTCATTAGAGTCACAAATGATTTGCTCTTATCATCCGATCGTGGTTGTATCTCTCTATTAGTGTTACTCGATCTTAGTGCACAGCTGGGGGGGGGGGGGGGGGGGGGGGTTGGGGGGGGGGGGGGGGGTCTCCTGTTCAGTCATGCACATCTGGAGATATCATGTAGACTTATGTTATCACAATGAATGTGTGTGTGTGCCCTTTGATAGCAATCTTTCATTTGAAAGTCACGGGCCTAGTATCTGTAAAACCACATTTTTCCATCTTAAAAATATATCTAAAATAAATCATATGCTCTCATTGATGAATGCGGAACAGTTAGTTCTATCAGAAAGACTCGGGAGAATAAATACTGTAACAATAAATACATTTATTGATAGCCCAGCAAGCAATAAAGTTCTTTGGCGTAGGCCCCGTCCATAGCTCGCATCCGAGGGTCCGGACTCTGCATTTCCTGGCTGAAGACGAAGGCAGGGGCGCAGCCGACCCCCTGGGAGGTATAGGAAGGAACCATCCTCGTGGGGGTGGGGAGGATGGAGGGGAAGGAACCATCTTGGAGGTGGTGGGGAGGATGGAGGTAAATGAAAGCGTCAGCATCTGTGAACTCAAACATGTGTAAGTACAGGTCTTTTATACTGCAAGTATTAGACACGATTGGATAGATGAGAAGGCAATAAGTAACGTAGCAATTGAGTCTTCCTGGCAGAACTTAACGCTAAAGCTTCCATTTCATGCGTTCATGACCTCAAGGGTAGATAATTGTAATGCTCTACTGGGTGGTTGCCCTGCACGCTTAATAAACAAACTACAGTTCAAACTACAGAACCAGGAAGTATGACCATATTAGCCCGGTTCTGTCAACACTGCATTGGCTCCCTATTAAACATTGTATAAATATTAAAATATTGCTGATTACTTACAAAGCACTAAATGGTTTAGCTCCGCAGTACTTGAGCGAGCTCTTAACGCATTATAGTCCTTCACGTCTATTGCGATCTCAACACTCCGGCCAGTTGATAATACCTAGAATATCTAAATCGACTGCAGGCGGTAGATCCTTTTCCTATTTAGCACCAAAACTCTGGAACAGTCTTAAGACTTAAGAGTTTTCTGTTAAAACGGTGTCGTGTTAGCGGCCCCTAAGTTATTAACTAATGATCGTTGCGACGGAAGAGAATCAATCAAAACTAACTTTAGCTGCAAATAAATTTATTCTAGAGCTGTCATAAAGCCAAAACAATCTCTGTTACTTTAATTTCCTATTATCACTGTAAAGCAGCGTTTGGAACAATCTACATGGTTAAAAGTGCTATATAAATGAAGATGACTTGACTTGACTAATGTGGTGGAAAGTGAGAACCAGTATTGACTACCAATTTGTTTGAATTAAAAAAAAAAAAAAAATTTTTAAACAGTTTAATTTATAAGTACGCATAACCTGTCCACCTCATCATGACAAATTATTATTATTTTTAGTTAATTGTGATAACATAAGTCTACATGATATCTCCAGATGTGCATGGCTGAACAGGAGACCCCCCCCCCCCAGCTGTGCACGCGCGAGGCTCGTGCGTGTGGTGTCATGGCGTCCGGAGAGGAGGACGGGTCTGTCGAGGAGAAACAAACCAACAACAAGAAGCGGATAAAAGGCACAATCGCCACGGCATGGCTCACCTTCTACAACATCGCCATGACAGCCGGGTAACAGATCAGTCTGAGCTGCTTTACTCGCTGAACACACTCCTGTGTGTCTGAACACACTCCTGTGTCTGTTTAGTTTCGCCGCATTGTAAATCACTCAACTGGTTGTTACTTAAAGCTACTTTTTAAGCTCTAAGAGATACAATTGGGTTGTACTGTCATTGTTACAGTGTAATGATATATTTAAGTACTGATTAATATTAATTAACTACATGTACCTACTCTAGGGTTAGGGTTGGATTAGGGTTTGGTTGAGGTTTAGTTGCATGTAATTATGCATAATTTACTGTTATTACTATGGTAAGTACATGTAACATATGTAACACGGACACTGTAAAGTAAAGTGTAACCGAGTGTTGCATTAAACCCGCAGTGTGTGCCACTGTTGGTGTGTTGTACAGTGGTTAGTGTGTTCTACAGTGGTCAGCTGCTGGTTATACTGGGATATTCCTCTCAGAAACCGAAGCTCAGTGTTTCCTAATACGGATCCGCGCGCGTCACCGCGATATGTTTAGAACTCGCTCGACTGGCGAAATTCAACAAAGAAGAATAAAATGCACGATAATGATCATGAGACCGTTATTCACTTCAGCGCGACTAAACTTCTCGATTCCTGTGAAAAACAATGTGCTTAGGCTAATTCTATTGGGTAACACTTTACAATAAGGTTAATTAGTTATCATTATTTAATTTATTAACTAACATGAACTAACAATGAGCGATACATTTGTTACAGTATGTATTAATCTTTTTTAATGTTATTTAAAAAATATACAGCTGTTCATTGTTTGTTCATGCTAGTTCACACTTCACAGTGCATTAACTAATGTTAACTAATGCAACCTTTGATTTTAATAATGTATTAATACATGTTGAAATTAATATTAACTCAGATTAATAAATGCTGAAGAAGTATTGTTCATTCTTAGTACATGTGAAGTAAGGTTGTTAACTAATGAACCTTTTACACGTTACATTACCGTAGCACTAACTATAAATTATGCATAATTACAGGCAACTAACCCTAAACCAACCCCTCATTCTAACCCTAACCCTAAAGTAAGTAATGTAGTTAATTATTATTACTCAGTACTTGCATGTATAATTACACTGTAACACGGACTCCTTTAAATAAAGAGTTGCCTTGGATTGAATAGTATGTCCTTGTAGTACAATTTTAAAAATATTTTTTTCTTTGAGAAAAAAAAGGCTATCAATGAACAACTGAAATGTACGCTACCTAATAAAAATACACTTACTTTCTCCTTAATAAAGTTTACTTTGTACTAATGTCAAATCAAATTTTAAATCATTGTATTTTAATCATTTTTCATACACTGCGTAAATACACTTATTGTGATGTTTGACTATCATACTTAAGCACATGCAGCCTGATTATAATTGTAACTATTATTCAGTATTACATTTAAAATTAATGTAATTTTTAATGTACTAAATCGCAACTTCGCCATTACAAATGTGCAATAAATATATTTTATTACATGACATACAAGTTTCAGCAGAAATTACATTAAAGGGTCATTCCGTGTCAAATCAACCAAGGTTGAAAAAAAAAATCCTGAAGAAAGACGAACATAAATAGTGATGAAAGCCAAAAAAAATAAATGTCACGTATGTATATTGACTGAGTAATCCACTGTTTGGTCAAGGGGGTGAAAATGACCATTTTGGGATTTGGAGCCAAATTTCAGCGGGGTAAAAAAGACTTTAGAAAGATGACAGCATCGAAATGTTATTGTCACACAGAGATTAGTAGGTCTATTAGTCAAATCTGTTGACTTTAGCAATATTGTTGCATTATATGCCAACGGTGACGGTTCAAAAATTGGAAAAAAACACTTCTTGTGTTTTTTGCCCCAGGTTTGCGTGCCTGTAACTCAAGAAGTATTAAAGATATCATAATATCCTTTCAGATTCTGGTTCTTTTTTTGTTTTTGTTAAATGATTTGGCCAAATATATGCTAGTGCTCCCTCTCTTTACTATAAACGCCACTTAGTTTGATATTTTTTCTCCTAAGCAATGACTTAAATGCATGTAAGTGTGGCTTAAGTGATTAAATGCCGTTTACTCTGTATCTTTAGTTAAATATCTATTATTTGTCTTAGAAAACAAGACAAGCCCTTATATAGTGCTCTTTTTCCATTGTCAGCCATTTTGTAATCATTTCCAAAATCATAGTGGAGAATATCTAGTGCAGTCCCATAATGCATTGCAATGAGAAGTGCACAACCCATGTGCTCTCGACAACTATATAATGCCCATAATGCACTGTGAGTGTCATGTTTGGTGACTAGTTGAGTTTGCCGGTTAACTGAACGTCACTTCTATAGACGTTGTGTGTGGTCTTTGATTGCAGGTGGCTTGTGTTGGCTGTTTCCATGGTCCGCTTTTACCTTCAGAAAGGAACCCATAAAGGCTTGTACAAACATATAGCAAGGACACTAAAATGTTTCCAGACATTTGCACTATTAGAGGTAAGATCAAATGCCTTCAACCACCATGATATGTGATATAAACCTTTACTTTATTTTATTTTCCAGTGTTGCAGTATCTTTTTGTCTATTAGTTAATCAACACCATCTCGAAGAAAAACAAAAACCTTCTCCTTTGAAAAAACCTTCTCTGAACCCATTTCTTACCGTTTTACTATTTGTATTAACAATTGCTGAATGAGGTATTCTCTGGAAACAGTGCAATACGTGCCCTCTTTTTTTTAAATAACTTAATTTGAAAACGTTTCCTCTTGCTCAAAGTCTTCCGTGACCACAATAGAAGTAAACCAGTTTTTGAGTGGCAAATTCTATTGGCCCGAATCATCTGCATGTCAAACTGTCTTATAGTAATCTTTCCAAATCATCACTCACCCTGTTTTATTAAGGGAGATTTTCAAACAGCACTTTTGCGCCCTTTCACTGCAAACATTGTCTAATTATCTAAACTCACTGGAAAACAAAACTGAAAATTGTCATCGTATCAGTGGTTAGAGGTACTGTACTTCCAACAAACTGAACTCAAAAGAGGGCATGTATAGGAAAAACAACAGTGGTCGCAAAATGGAGCCATGAGGAACGCCATATAAAAACGTATATAGGGAAAACAACAGTGGTCCCAAAATTGAGCCATGAGGAACGCCATATAAAAACGTATATAGGGAAAACAACAGTGGTCCCAAAATTGAGCCATGAGAAACGCCATATAAAAACATATATAACGAAAACAACAGTGGTCCTAAAATTGAGCCATGAGGAACGCCATATAAAAACATATATAGGAAAAACAACAGTGGTCCTAAAATTGAGCCATGAGGAACGCCATATAAAAACATATATAGGAAAAACAACAGTGGTCCCAAAATCGAGCCATGAGGAACGCCATATAAAAACATATGTAGGAAAAACAACAGTGGTCCCAAAATTGAGCCATGAGGAACGCCATATAAAAACGTATATAGGAAAAACAACAGTGGTCCCAATATTGAGCCATGAGGAACGCCATATAAAAACATATATAGGAAAAACAACAGTGGTCCCAAAATCGAGCCATGAGGAACGCCATATAAAAACATATATAGGAAAAACAACAGTGGTCCCAAAATCGAGCCATGAGGAACGCCATATAAAAACGTATATAGGAAAAACAACAGTGGTCCCAAAATCGAGCCATGAGGAACGCCATATAAAAACATATATAGGAAAAACAACAGTGGTCCCAAAATTGAGCCATGAGGAACGCCATATAAAAACATATATAGGAAAAACAACAGTGGTCCCAAAATTGAGCCATGAGGAACGCCATACAAAAACGTATATAGGAAAAACAACAGTGGTCCCAAAATCGAGCCATGAGGAACGCCATATAAAAACATATATAGGAAAAACAACAGTGGTCCCAAAATTGAGCCATGAGGAACGCCATATAAAAACGTATATAGGAAAAACAACAGTGGTCCCAAAATCGAGCCATGAGGAACGCCATATAAAAACATATATAGGGAAAACAACAGTGGTCCCAAAATTGAGCCATGAGGAACGCCATATAAAAACGTATATAGGGAAAACAACAGTGGTCCCAAAATTGAGCCATGAGAAACGCCATATAAAAACATATATAACGAAAACAACAGTGGTCCTAAAATTGAGCCATGAGGAACGCCATATAAAAACATATATAGGAAAAACAACAGTGGTCCCAAAATCGAGCCATGAGGAACGCCATATAAAAACATATATAGGAAAAACAACAGTGGTCCCAAAATTGAGCCATGAGGAACGCCATATAAAAACGTATATAGGGAAAACAACAGTGGTCCCAAAATTGAGCCATGAGAAACGCCATATAAAAACATATATAGCGAAAACAACAGTGGTCCTAAAATTGAGCCATGAGGAACGCCATATAAAAACATATATAGGGAAAACAACAGTGGTCCCAAAATTGAGCCATGAGAAACGCCATATAAAAACATATATAGGGAAAACAACAGTGGTCCTAAAATTGAGCCATGAGGAACGCCATATAAAAACATATATAGGGAAAACAACAGTGGTCCCAAAATTGAGCCATGAGAAACGCCATATAAAAACATATATAACGAAAACAACAGTGGTCCTAAAATTGAGCCATGAGGAACGCCATATAAAAACATATATAGGAAAAACAACAGTGGTCCCAAAATTGAGCCATGAGGAACGCCATATAAAAACGTATATAGGGAAAACAACAGTGGTCCCAAAAGCGAGTCTTGAGGAACGCCACAAACTAAAGCGGATGATTTGGAGGGAGAGTTTCCTATATTCCCAATAAAATGTCCTTTAGATAGAGGCAAACCACTACTCGATGTTCCAAACAAAAGTGAGCGACTAAATCACAAAGGGACAATCCACAAGGCTATGGTCACTTCATAGAAGTAATTTCACGATTCATTTTGATAACTGAGTGAAAATGGTGATTTATTTGAGTATCTTACAAGTATCTGGGATTTAAACTAATTTAAAACCAATTATAATTATTGTATTTTTTTATAATAAATGTATTTACCAAGAGATACACAAAAAATTAAATAAATATTCAAGTAAATAATGAGCATTTTTATTTTTATTTTATTTTATTATTGCTACAACAATCAGTAACACTTCAAAATACTGGTCCGTCATTAATAGGTAAATATGCAGGACTAATGACTAGTACTACATTAACACTTCAGCTTCACTAATATGGAAACATGATTAACTAATCGGTATGTAATATCACATTTAGGACTGAGGTACTTATAAGGTAATCAATAATTACTGAATGTGATTAGCCTCATTAATGAACTATCTACTATAGCGGTCGACCGATATATCACCAGGGCCAATATATCGACTGATAGTTGGCATTTTTAAAATACTTTAGAAGTTGCCATCTAAAGTACAAGTGTTTATTTTACAGTTTTATGTTTCAATCATTTTCAAATTTATGTTGCTTTTTTTTCAATGATGTTCAACAATTCATGGGACTGGGTAAAAAAGAAACCAGTTTTTTAGCATGCTTATATCTATGTTCTGATCTATCGGCATTTCTTTTTCTTACGCTTTGGCTATTTTTATTTCAGATCGGACACTGTGCTATTGGTATGTACAATATTTTAAAGTGCAGTGCTAACATATTGTCTTCCAGGTATATAAAGATATTTTTCAGGTGATGTTTTTGGTGTGTTAAAGGAATTGTGCGGACATCTGTAATTGTGACTGGGGTCCAAGTGTGTTCTCGGATATTCATGGTCTGGTTTATTGCAAACAGCATCAGACAGGTCGGTGTGCATGAGGAGGACTTTAACTAATAATGTTCCCAATGGGGATTATGGGACATTTTCACTGTTTGCCAATCTCTAAATGGGCTGTTCAATTTGAAATATTGTTTCCTTTCATTTGAAACGCATGCTAAGATTCAGAACGAGGAGAGTGTGATCTTGTTCGTAGTGGTGTGGACGGTGACAGAGATCACTCGCTACTCTTTCTACACTTTCAACCTGATCCACCATCTGCCGTACTTCATCAAGTGGGCCAGGTACTCGCGACTCTGCACGGTGTGGTTTATGGAGCATGCTGATACTCACAAGCAAATGCTGTAGAGTTAAAGGTACGCAGGTTGCTAGGATTGTGTGACATTTGATTTATGCGTGTTAGTAATAGTAGGGATTTGCAAACACATGGTGTACTACTTGCTTTATACTCGCGCCTCACTAGCGAAATGGTTTAGCTCGTGAAGTTACTGTCACCTCCTGTTGCTTGACTACTTCTTTCTAATAAGTGCTACAAAACACACTGTATAAACAGCGCGAGCTGGCGTAGGCCACGCCTCACTAGCGAAACTGTTTACCTCGTGACTAAACGTGAACAAACGAGACTTCACCAACGAGATTTCAGCTCGTGAGCACAGTAAACAAACACTGGTTCCTAGTAACCACAACTGCACTGAAATCAGATGAGAAAAAGTGGGCGAAAAACTGCGTGGCAAAAGAAGTGTGTTTAAATTCACAGTACTCGTCAAACAGTCTCTGGATGACCTACTACTTCCGGTGAGATTCTGAAGTGTTTTCACTTTTCTATCCCATGAGGCCACGGGAGAGGATTTATGAACGACAGTGAAGCGACGCGACTGTAACAACATGGCGGATGTAAAACCCCTCAACTCCCCAAATGTGGCCCGGATGTGGCTCGGTATCTGGGCCGGCCGACACTATGTTACTCTCTGGGCAGCCTTCCATCTCACTTGCACAAAAACACATTCAGTATTCCTTAAAATAAATAAAAAAAGTCAATCCGCATTACCGCCCGCGCTCGCACTCGGCCATCAAATCTAGTCCCGCGCCACACTCTTTGCATTGGGAGTGCACGTCTCTAGATCAAGGGCCCGGCCCGAGGACAGTGACGGGAAATATCGGCCCGGCCCGAGGGTCGGGTCAAGTTCGGGCTCGGGCAGAGAATCTAAGCTCTTGTTCCTTTGCGACTGACGTATCGATCTTGCCGAATCAGGGACTCAAGATGGCGGAAGACAAGTTTTAGAAGTGAGTGACGTCAGTGAGGAGACGTTGGTGACATCATCTGATATTCATGTTTCGAAACACTGCTTTGAAGACCTCTGCGAATCATTTGTTTGTAGACCAGTGATTCTGAGCGAGTATCAAACTGCCAAAGTCACGTGATTTCAGGCTTTGTTACGTCAATGGAACTGTACCAGCCAATATGCATGTGTCTCGCAATATTAATAACTTTCCCCAACACTGAGTTACATAATTAATTGTTGATGTGTGTGTTTGTGCGGTTATAATGTGTGATGTCGCATTTATTTTCCTGCTTTGTCTTTTTCTTTCTCCTGTTTTCCTCAGGTATAACCTGTTTATTGTCATGTACCCCCTGGGAGTCGTTGGTGAACTGCTGACCATACAAGCTGCCTTACCGTATGTTCGGAGATCAGGCATGTTCTCCCTCAGGCTTCCCAACAAATACAACGTGTCCTTCGACTATTACTACTTCCTGATCATCGTCATGCTGTCCTACATCCCATGTAAGAACAATAATCTGCTACACTATCTATCTCTCTATCTATCCTTATTTAAGATGCCATTCTATCTAAAATTTCTAATTTATCTATCATGCTAGCCATGTGCTAATTAATGCTAGCAACATGCTAAAACATGCTAGCAAACTGTTAAAACAAAATAGCAATGTGCTAATTCATGTTAGCAATGTTGAAAATTGCTAATTCATCCTAGCAACTTGCTAAACATGTTAGCAACATGTTAATTAATCCTAACAACCTGTTAAAACAGGTTAGCAAAACATAATTCATGCTAATCCGGCTCGCGTACCCCGAAGTGATAAAATAAAACAAAATTCTTTATCAAATGTATAGGCAAGACAAGTAGTTTGTTTAGGCTTGGTTTGTAGGGAAATTACAAACCTGCGCACATATTTTCAAACGAATATAACTATAGAATCAATTCTTAATGCGCATGTGAACGCCATCAGGTCACAGGTTCGCGTTTAAAGTCTGTTTAGAGAGAACGGCGTCGTCTTAGTGGCCCCTAATGTAATAACAAATGATAATTTTGCTGGAAGTGAATCAATCAAAACTAACTTTAGCTGGAAATAACATTATTCAAAAATCGCTATAAAGCCAAAACAATCTCTGTTACCGTAAATTGTATATTTATCTCTGTAAAGCTGCTTTGAAAGAATCTACATTGTTAAAAGCGCTATATAAATGAAGATGACTTGACTTGACTTGACTAGCAACATGCCAAAACATAGCGACATGTTAAATCATGCTAGCAATGTGTTAAAACATGTTAATTCATGTTAGCAATGTTAAAACATGCTAATTCATGCTAGCAATATGCTATGTAAATTACAGCATCTCTGTTATGATTGCTGTCTGCAGTGATTTGATTTTAGTGTAGATAAACTTGTAGGATGGTGTTAAAGCTTTGGAAGCCAAGGCTGATTTTCTAATTAGATTAAGGTCTTTTTACGTTACCAACATGCTAAAACATGCAAGCAAACTGTTAAAACATACTTTGTCTATTCATGTTAGCAATGTGCTAATTCATGTTAGCAATGTGTTAAAACATTGTAATTCAAGTTAGCAATGTGCTAATTCATGTTAGCAATGTGTTACAACGTAACTCAAGTTAGCAAAATGCTAAAAACATGCTAGCAACATGCTAATTAATACTAAAACCCTGTTTAAACATGCTAGAAAAACATGATTATTCATGCTAGTAACATGTTAAAACATGCTAGAAATGTTAAAACATCCTAGCAACATGATAATTAATGTTAACAACATGTCAATTCATGTTAAAAAAATGCGAAACCATGCTAGAAATGTGTTAACTTGCTAGTAAAAACATGATAATTCATTCTAGCAACATGTTAAAACATGTTAGAATGTTAAAACATGTTAGCAACATGCTTATTGATACTAAAAACTGTTAAAACATGTTAGCAAAACATGATCATTCATGCTAGCAACATGTTAAAACATGCTGGAAATATTCAAACATCCAAGCAACATGATAATGAATGCTACCAACATGCTAATTTATGTTACCAATGTGCTAGTTCATGCTAGCAATGTCGTTCTTTCCCTTTCCACTTCACTTAATTCAAAGCTTATAAAACTTTCAAACTTGTACACGGCTTTGTGAAGCCAACATAAAAGTTTGTCCCGATGAACTTATCTCTCGAGTCAATGTTGTGTTTCTCTTCCAGTGTTTCCTCAGCTCTTCTTCCACATGCTGCGTCAGAGGAGGAGGGTTCTTCACGGAGAAGTCATAGTAGAGAAAGATGAGTAGAAGGAATCCCCAGCTAGCCGTCAGATATTTGAGAAAAGTTTATAATAAAACAATTAAATATGAATCAATTCTACTACTATTAGTTACGGTCGATATTCCCAGCAGAACCCGTCATTAAGGTTCACCACTCTCCCAGTTGTGTTTCACTTCACAAGGAGATCTGTGTATCTGAACTCTGTGTTTCGTCAAAGGAGATCTGAACCAAAGTACAAGGACGATGGAGAATCCTCGTCTGTTTCGAGAAAGAGCATTGGATTGGAATCTGGCATTAATAACGGTTAGCATTAGCATTAGCGTTAGGTATAATCTCTCCTGATCGGGTCTGGGTTGTGGTGTGTGTAGTTGCAGGGATGCTTGGGTGAACCATTCCACACATTCTAGATCTCCACTTTGGCTTTCTCATCCATGTTCTTGGACGGACAGATTAGAGATTAAAATAATGAATACTTCTTATCTTCATCCATCTGAAGCTGGTGTTATAGCAGACTTTTCAGTACAATAGCAAAACCTGTGGGACTGACTAAACAATGTATAAACTGTTTTTTTTTTTTATCACTTGGCTACTTTATTTCTCACAATGTCATTCACACGCAATAGGTATTAAAAAAGCATGTAATTCAAATAAACATAAATGTATTAATTTATGAAAGTATCGTCATTATCTAGATATCATGTTGAAGGTTATCAATTATCTTAAGTCTGAGAACTGATTCTTTAGAATGAAGAATGTTCTGAATATAACACCAGGTGTAATGTGATAAAAGCTCATCAACATGTTCAGGGTTTTGTCCAAACCTGCAGCTGAGACTGAAGGCGAGTCAGTCCATTGATCAGTTTCTGTTTTTATCATGTTACTCTCATTAGTCCAAAATCCCACTCCTCATTTATATCATGAAGTGTGACTTTTGTCCCAATATACAAGCAGTTTGGACAGAAAATGACTTGCTATGTTGGGATACCGTTTTCCCGCTAGTATGCGCTATGATTATCTGTTGCTTCGGTGTTTACAATCCACACTAGAGTAAATAAACTGGGAGAGTTTGTCCAGGAGTGCTCTAGAAAACAAGCAGCTCGTGTTCGGGTCATCAAGACTATCTGTTGCTGAAACGTTAGCTCTTTTGGCTCTCAGACCTTCTGTGTTGTTGTTTTTATTTATCATTTTTTGTTTTTCTGTAAGAAACTTGAGTTCACAGCGCTCCTTTTGAGCAGATTCTCTCTACGGCGCTTCATTGTTTTCCTCTTCTGTGCAGCTGAGGAGAGAGAGGACATGCTGTGACATCATTAGATAAAATTGTGAAGAACATTTTCATGTGATTTAATTCAATACCTGGTAATTGTACTGATTGAATAAAGGTCTTTGAAGAAAGAATGAAAGAAACAATAAAAAGAACTATGACTAAATGTACTCGAGCATTAGTATTGCTCTCGTTGGGAAATGTTTATACTGCAAACACCCTCAAAGAATAGTTTAGGAAAAAAATTAAAGCTTCATTTGTTAAGTTCATAATATTGAGAGCAAAGGTCAAATGTAGAAAGACATCATCAGACATAAACACTACTAGACAGTAATTTGCATCTCTGATAAAACTTTGGGCTTCAATTAATTCGCAGGAACTGAGAGAGTTGTTGGCTATACACATACGCATGTCTAGAGACGTATTTTTAAAAAGTAGAAAGCCGCGTCACACACGATGCTCTAAGCATTAAAAGCATTAAAGCATTAAAAAGATGGAAAAGTAGCGCAATGCAATGAAAAAACACATTCTGTGCATTTAATTCCCCCATTTCACCCAATTAAAGTTGCATTCATCGCTATAGTAACATTAGGCTTCCTCGCGTTTCCTTTCCAAATTATCACTGGACTTTAAATAAAATGTTAGCATTTTATTTGAAGTGACAATAAGATAACAATGGTCTTGTTATAAATATAGTTAAACCCATCTATCTATCTGTTTATAGATGTATCCCCCCCCCCCCATCCCATATAGAGGCCTACTGCCAGGCCTGGAAACAAGGATCAGGTGTGAACAATCAATCACTGTGGAAACTAATGAGGGTAACTATGGAAACAATCAAGGCAGCTACTGAAACAAATATTAAAAACTGGAGCTAAACACGAAGTGAAACACTGGAACAAAGAAATACACTTAAAAAAAAGGCTGAATCTGAAAATATTATACCCTCAAATAGGGCCATTTGTAGAGGAGTCCGAAACAAATTAGTGGACATTATCGAGTGCACTCATTCAATCCCATAATGCACTGCACCAACGAGTGAACAACTGATGTAGGCTCACAGCAAAATCAGGGAACGCCACAGTTCTCTCTCCCTCCATCATTGTTTGCTGATTAACTAAAGTAAAATCAGATCCAAAAGCACGCACATCCACAGCAAAACACTGTTCCTCAAGTTGGGTGCTCAACAAAAAAATTATATATAAAAAAGGAAACATTTCGAGCGCGTTGGTTCTTCGTCAGACTGATTAACTAAAGTAAAATTATTTCACAATCAAGAGGATAACGAATAATTTATGCATGAATAAAAATGCTAAATTTTAGCCAATGTTTATCCCAAATAACACTGTAATTTTCCGCTAATTAGAGAAAGAAGAAGTTTTATTTATATCCTCAAGATCGATACATTTCTATTTATTTTTTAGGATAAACCCCTTGAGATGTACCATTTCGTTCTCGAGGGATCCCAGGGGAAACATCCGTACATTTAAAGAAAACAAAACAAAACACCAATTAGATATATTAGATTATGAAACTGTCTGTAGCCTATTAAGAGGTCGGATTATTACTTTGCTCAAAACCTTCCATTATGACAATTTAAGCGTTGCATGGAACACCATATGTGATGATATGCGCGCGCCAGAGCATCTGAAGCCGTCTTACACGCGCATGCGCGCGCGCGTGAGAGAGCATCGCGCACACAGAACGAGAGCCGTGTGTTCGTCTTTTCTGCAACACACATGGTGAAAAGGTGAGTTTCATTATTTTGTTGTGATTATGTGTACGTGTGCATTATTGTGTATTGTGAGGCAAATCGGTATTGTGATATGAGATGCTGCTCGTATGATTTATGTCGCGCAAACAGCATTCCACATACAAATATATAATACATAAACAGAAACGTGTATTTAATCGAATGTCAGTCAGTGTGTGTAAATATAATTCTGATTCAATAAATAAATTGAAATCCACTATGAATAATGAAATGTTCATAATGAAAGATGAAAAATATGATGCAGCTGATTTGACTAATTAAACAGACATTATGTGCATGACATTCCTTTTTCTAGGCATTTGGCATTAATTGATCAATACTACAAAAAAACGTAATAAACTGTTTCTAAATGATGATTATAATACTACTAAAAGAACGGCTGGATGTAAAGCGCATCTGTTGATCTCAGGTGTTGTGTTGTAATTGTTCTCTCGGGGTATGCGTGTTTGCTGTGTGTCTCCTGTGTATTGTGGCATTCGGGCCTCTTACACCTGAGGGCTGATTCAATTAATTAAGTATGATTAAGCGTTACAAGTGTTGAATGTGTTGCACAGATCCTCTTCTCTCCTGTGGGAACGCATCTGGTGAACGGAAAGTTGTGCAGCTGATGGGCTCTGAATTGGTGGAGATGGGGAAGAACGCTGAACACACCAGTGGAGCGCAGGACCCCGACGGCCCCATACACACTCCGTCCCGAACCCTGGACTCGCCACACACTCCGGCCCAAACCCTGGACTCGCCACACACTCCGGCCCAAACCCTGGACTCGCCACACACTCCGTCCCGAACCCTGGACTCGCCACACACTCCGGCCCAAACCCTGGACTCGCCACACACTCCGGCCCAAACCCTGGACTCGCCACACACTCCGGCCCGAACCCTGGACTCGCCACACACTCCGGCCCGAACCCTGGACTCGCCACACACTCCGGCCCGAACCCTGGACTCGCCACACACTCCGGCGAACGCCTGCTGCTTCTGCTGGTGCTGTTGCTGCAGCTGCTCCTGGTGAGGAACACTCGTCTTTAAAGGGATAGTTCACCCAAAAAGGAAAATTAGCCCATGATTTACTCTCCCTCAAGCCATCCTAGTGTATATGACTTTCTTCTTTTAGACGAACACAATCAGTTATTTAAAAAATGTCCTGGCTCTTACAAGCTTTATTATGGCAGTGAATAGATGTATATTTTTATTTATATCCATCCAGATGCGCTTTTATGATTGACAGATGCACTTTTATGATGGACAGATGCACTTTAATGATGGACAGATTCACTTTTATGATGGATAGATGCACTTTTATGATGGAGAGATGCACTTTTATGATGGAGAGATGCACTTTTATGATGGATAGATGCACTTTTATGATGGATAGATGCTCTTTTATGATGGACAGATTCACTTTTATGATGGATAGATGCACTTTTATGATGGATAGATGCACTTTTATCATGGATAGATGCACTTTTATCATGGATAGATGCACTTTTATGATGGACAGATGCACTTTTATGATGGATAGATGCTCTTTTATGATGGACAGATTCACTTTTATGATGGATAGATGCACTTTTATGATGGATAGATGCACTTTTATCATGGATAGATGCACTTTTATCATGGATAGATGCACTTTTATGATGGACAGATGCACTTTTATGATGGATAGATGCACTTTTATGATGGACAGATGCACTTTTATGATGGATAGATGCACTTTTATGATGGATAGATGCACTTTTATGATGGACAGATGCACTTTTATGATGGAGAGATGTTCTTTTATGATGGATAGATGCACTTTTATGATGGACAGATGCACTTTTATGATGGACAGATGCACTTTTATGATGGACAGATGCACTTTTATGATGGATAGATGCACTTTAATGATGGACAGATGCACTTTTATGATGGAGAGATGCACTTTTATGATGGATAGATGCACTTTTATGATGGACAGATTCACTTTTATGATGGACAGATACACTTTTATGATGGATAGATGCACTTTTATGATGGATAGATGCACTTTTATGATGGACAGATGCACTTTTATGATGGACAGATACACTTTTATGATGGATAGATGCACTTTTATGATGGATAGATGCACTTTTATGATGGATAGATGCACTTTTATGATGGACAGATGCACTTGTATGATGGACAGATGCACTTGTATGATGGATAGATGCACTTTTATGATGGATAGATGCACTTTTATGATGGACAGATGCACTTTTATGATGGATAGATGCACTTTTATGATGGACAGATGCACTTTTATGATGGACAGATACACTTTTATGATGGATAGATGCACTTTTATGATGGACAGATTCACTTTTATGATGGACAGATACACTTTTATGATGGACAGATGCACTTTTATGATGGACAGATGCACTTTTATGATGGACAGATGCACTTTTATGATGGATAGATGCACTTTTATGATGGACAGATGCACTTTTATGATGGACAGATACACTTTTATGATGGATAGATGCACTTTTATGATGGACAGATTCACTTTTATGATGGACAGATACACTTTTATGATGGATAGATGCACTTTTATGATGGATAGATGCACTTTTATGATGGACAGATGCACTTTTATGATGGACAGATGCACTTGTATGATGGATAGATGCACTTTTATGATGGATAGATGCACTTTTATGATGGATAGATGCACTTTTATGATGGATAGATGCACTTTTATGATGGATAGATGCACTTTTATGATGGACAGATGCACTTGTATGATGGATAGATGCACTTTTATGATGGATAGATGCACTTTTATGATGGACAGATTCACTTTTATGATGGACAGATACACTTTTATGATGGATAGATGCACTTTTATGATGGATAGATGCACTTTTATGATGGACAGATGCACTTTTATGATGGACAGATGCACTTGTATGATGGATAGATGCACTTTTATGATGGATAGATGCACTTTTATGATGGATAGATGCACTTTTATGATGGATAGATGCACTTTTATGATGGATAGATGCACTTTTATGATGGATAGATGCACTTTTATGATGGATAGATGCACTTTTATGATGGATAGATGCACTTTTATGATGGACAGATGCACTTGTATGATGGATAGATGCACTTTTATCATGGATAGATGCACTTTTATGATGGACAGATGCACTTTTATGATGGATAGATGCACTTTTATGATGGACAGATGCACTTTTATGATGGACAGATTCACTTTTATGATGGATAGATGCACTTTTATGATGGACAGATTCACTTTTATGATGGACAGATACACTTTTATGATGGATAGATGCACTTTTATGATGGATAGATGCACTTTTATGATGGACAGATGCACTTTTATGATGGACAGATACACTTTTATGATGGATAGATGCACTTTTATGATGGATAGATGCACTTTTATGATGGACAGATGCACTTGTATGATGGATAGATGCACTTTTATGATGGATAGATGCACTTTTATGATGGACAGATGCACTTTTATGATGGATAGATGCACTTTTATGATGGACAGATGCACTTTTATGATGGACAGATGCACTTTTATGATGGATAGATGCACTTTCATGGACTTCAAAACAGAAACCGGCCATTCACTGCCATTATAAAGCTTGGAAGAGCCAGGACATTTTTAATATAACTCTGATTGTATTCGTCTGAAAGAAGAAAGTCTTATACACCTAGGATTACTTGAGGGAGAGTAAATCATGGGCTAATGTTAATTTTTGGGTGAAAGATCCCTTTAATCTCCAACGCGCGTCCATGAGAGAACCAGGAATCATGCATGTTGTGTTGACGCAAGAGCAGACATTGTTTTGTGAATGTGCGTTGGAGATTAATATTTTGTAAAACATTGTTTTTACAACTTTAGGTAAACTTTGACATTCTCTGTACAATTCAGGTAAACATTTTTTTTTTTGCAGCGCATTTTAAGTGAACTAAAGAGTAAGTCTAGTGTGGTTGAGATATTTCACTGTGTGCTAGAAAACTTCATTAAGGCTAATGTAGACTGAGCTTAGAAGTGCATCTCGTATTCATTAGGAGCCTCTCCGGAGACATTCAGGCGTCACAGAAAACATGTTTTTATAATGTGTGTGTGTGTGTGTGTGTGTATGTAGTCTGACAGTACGCTCTGCTAAGGAGGAAAGAACTATGACGACGATCTCAGAAGAACAAGAGGAGGCTGATATCGAACAGATGTGAGTTGTGTTAAAAGCGACTACTTTTGCCATATTACATTTTTTTTAACTTATAAGGACATCTCTCTTGTGAATTTTAAAGGGGTCATGGCATGCCTTTTTATTTCTTTAATGTTCCTTGAGGTTTATTAATAATGTTAGTAAAGTTTGTTTTGAACAAACAAATATATATTGAACATATATTTCCAAAAAATATATATTTTCAACCCTCATTTTGCCTAGTGGTTGGAAATTTGATTCATCCCAGTTACGGGAGTCTGTTGAATGTTTACACTGCAGATATACGAATGAGCTCGCTGCTCAACCTTCAAATACTGTTAGCATTTGCTTTAGCAGTGCAGCGCTTTCAGAACCCCTCCTCCCTCCCCAGCTCCACCTGTATAGATCTGTGTAGGTCATTCATGTACTCTATATTGTACAGCAGCAGATTTTGCCAGTAGAAAGTCTCATACTTTGCTCGGCCTGGCAAACTACCGTACTTGCAGTGTAGCAAATTTATTCTGCCGAGATGAAACATATCAACATTGTCATACCCATTACCATTACACTCATGTCACTCATGACAGAACTATAACTAATTCAATTTTTAACTAAATCAGAACTATAGACAATCACAGTCCATCTTGACAAATAACACACAAGACCTTGCCTTTATTGGACACAGTGTGAACATGCACTCTGGCACAGGAATCTTCCTAAAGGAATTGAGGACCTACAGCGTGTAATTGTTCAGACGTATATGGTGTCAGAAAGGGATTCATGACATTCTTCGTAGTGTGTTCGGCACTGTTACCAGGATGCAGAGTAGCAACAGTGATGAACAATCTGTACAATTGTGGACCTTTAGAGAAACCTTTTCCAACAGTTTACAGTGTTCAACAGTGCTTTTATAGGGCAACACCTGAGCAACACCTCTAATCTCGGCTCATTCATTTGACACCTGTTCGCCTTTAGAGAATCCATTAGCCTTTTTCCTCCCTGTGTGGTGAATGTTTACACTGTGTGTTCAATAAAGTCATGAACATGTATCGATAGTGTGTTATGTTTTAAAGCAGAGATAGTGTGTACATTTTTTCTAAATCCAATTGGTCAGATTTATCGGACGCAGTCTTTGACCAAACACGATTTTCTCAGCTTTTTTCAAGCATGAAGCTAGAATAAAATGTTTATTTTATTGTTTAAAAGCAGAGGATCTGTTATTTCTTTTTATATATATATAGCATGTTCAGATCTTCATAAAACAAAGTATTCTGGGGGCCATGAAAGTTTTGTGAAAATTATCAAAAATGCTGACGCTGGCTGGCAACTTATTAAAGAACACAGATGGGTAAAGAGTTAAAGATGTCCTGATGTCCCGTCTCCTCTAGGCCTCAGCTCACTCTGGAGGAGGTTCAGTCGTGGGGCGAGTCATTCGAGAGCTTAATAAAAAGTGCTCAAGGTCGTTCGCACTTCCAACAGTTTCTCAAGTCTGAGTTTAGTGAAGAAAACCTGAAATTCTGGCTCATCTGTGAGGATCTAAAGAAAGAGACCAGCAAAACCACGGTTGAACAGACTGTGAAACAAATATACGAGGACTACATCTCTGTAATGTCACCTAAAGAGGTATATATGCTCCTTTCCACATGATAACTCTATGTTCTGTGCTTTTGCTTATACTTTTGTTGTTAAACATGAATATCTAGAGCTGCGTTTCCACCGAAATTACCCCGAACAATTTGTCCCAGGAACTTTTTTTCCAGACCTATTGCTGTCAGCATTTCCACCGCGATCTTAAATATCGTGAAGATTAGGCAAATTAGTCCGGAGACGTAGGACTGCGCACTTCTTTATAGTTCCCGCTGGATTTCATCCTCTGAATTTAAGCTTAATAAAGCCTGAACCTCGTCATTGGTTGTATTTTTTAAACTCCATTGTTGATTCGAATAGCAAACAACTCAAGAGCATTTCGCACCGGAGGAACCTTTTCATCGTTCCTAGAACTATTGGTGGAAGTTTCAGGATTTTGGTGTGTTCGCATCGCAGGAACTAGGAACGACTTTAGTTCTAGGAACACCTTTTGAAGGAACTAATTTACTACTACTTCAGAGTGGGTCTAAACCAGCGCAATAGGAACTACCAGTGACGCTAGTGTTCGCTGATTGGCCGAACGACAGAAACACCAGCACCCGCCATTTAAAAAAAAGCAGTGTAAACACAGATTATAACCTATATATTTCCTCCAGAAACTAACTCTACGAACATGTAAAATAGTGATAGATGGACCTCTAAACCTTTACGCTGAGGAGAAAATCCAACGCAACTTTAAAGGGATCAAGAGAAACATGATTATGTGTTTCTGCTCAGCTAGTGACACTGGATATCAACCACACGGCAAACACTAATAACTTTTTATATACTGTCTTTCTGTGTATAACAGTTATAACTAATAATGTATTAGACAGGACTGTTAGACAGATCGTTAACTAATGAACACAGAGAATGTGAGCACTGTGAGCTCAGGCTCTGGCGTTCTCAGCGCCGTCAAAATAAAAGTCACAACAACAACAAGCGCGGCTTACGTCACTTCAGTTCCTACTGGCGGTGCGAACGCAACCAGGAAAACGTTCCGAAGCGAACCATTAGTTGTCGGGGAACCACCCTAGAACTACCCATGCGAAAGCCCCTTCTTACTGCACGCATCGCAAAAGATTTAAAAAAATGGTAGTTGAAGTGAAAGAGTCATGAACTCAACCAATCAGCATGTTCAGAGCCCAAGTCCCACCCCTGAAAGTTCCTGAACTTTGAAAAAGTAGTTCCCCGCAAGCAGGGACTTTCTGAGGGGGAAATTCTTACCTGGAACTTCATTTAAACCCTAGTTCCCGGGGACAGTTCCTGCAGTGGAAACACGGCTCATGATTACCTGTGTTTGTGTATCCAGGTGAGTCTGGACTCGCGTGTGCGTCAAGTGATCCACAACAACATGCAGGAACCCTCCTCATGCACGTTTGACGAGGCACAGCAGCAGATCTACATGCTCATGCAGAGAGACTCCTTCCCACGCTTCATGAACTCCAGCATGTATGCAGACCTCCTACAGAGCCTTCAGACGCCCAACGAGTCCTAACACACACACATGAACATACACACTTCAGACACGCTTCCCTGTAGACCTCATAGATCCCTGTTTGCACGTACCTTTCGTCCCAGGTGATCGGGTCAGACAAGACAGATCCGGGGTCTCATTTATAACCATTGCGTCGCACAAAACAGGCCCTGAAAGAGCCGTGTTTTATACTATTTGATTTATATATTCAAAAACAAGGCAAGGATAGGCTAATAAATGCTTTTAAGCGATGTAATGTGACGCACATCAGTATCTCATATTCTCCTAATGTCTTGTCTGTTAAACATGGAATCACGTGGATGAATAAGCATATGCAAATGATATGCAGATGAGGATATGCATAGTAAAACGAGGCGTTGTAAGCTCATATATGGTTATTTCGGGGAGGAGACGCATGTGAACACAATCTTCTGACTGGGATTATAAAGGGGATTCTGTGCAGGTTCTGGCGTACGCACGCTTTTATAAGTCTGAATCTTTTTGGCGTACGCCATTTTTGGCTTTCGGGCGCACGTACACCTTTAGTAAGGATCCTACACACAGTTTTATAAATGAGACCCCAGGTATTTACACGATTCTCAAATGCATTTAAATGCATTTTATTTGCATTTTGTTGACCAAAGGGTCTCAGATTTCGTGCAACATACACTCACCTAAAGGATTATTAGGAACACCTGTTCAATTTCTCATTAATGCAATTATCTAATCAACCAATCACATGGCAGTTGCATCAATGCATTTAGGGGTGTGGTCCTGGTCAAGACAATCTCCTGAACTCCAAACTGAATGTCAGAATGGGAAAGAAATGTGATTTAAGCAATTTTCAGCGTGGCATGGTTGTTGGTGCCAGACGGGCCGGTCTGAGTATTTCACAATCTGCTCAGTTACTGGGATTTTCACGCACAACCATTTCTAGGGTTTACAAAGAATGGTGTGAAAAGGGAAAAACATCCAGTATGCTGCAGTCCTGTGGGCGAAAACGCCTTGTTGATGCTAGAGGTCAGAGGAGAATGGGCCGACTGATTCAAGCTGATAGAAGAGCAACTTTGACTGAAATAACCACTCGTTACAACCGAGGTATGCAGCAAAGCATTTGTGAAGCCACAACACGCACAACCTTGAGGCGGATGGGCTACAACAGCAGAAGACCCCACCGGGTACCACTCATCTCCACTACAAATAGGAAAAAGAGGCTACAATTTGCAAGAGCTCGCCAAAATTGGACAGTTGAAGACTGGAAAAATGTTGCCTGGTCTGATGATTCTCGATTTCTGTTTAGACATTCAGATGGTAGAGTCAGAATTTGGCGTAAACAGAATGAGAACATGGATCCATCATGCCTTGTTACCACTGTGCAGGCTGGTGGTGGTGGTGTAATGGTGTGGGGGATGTTTTCTTGGCACACTTTAGGCCCCTTAGTGCCAATTGGGCATCGTTTAAATGCCACGGCCTACCTGAGCATTGTTTCTGACCATGTCCATCCCTTTATGGCCACCATGTACCCATCCTCTGATGGCTACTTCCAGCAGGATAATGCTCCATGTCACAAAGCTCGAATCATTTCAAATTGGTTTCTTGAACATGACAATGAGTTCACTGTACTAAAATGGCCCCCACAGTCACCAGATCTCAACCCAATAGAGCATCTTTGGGATGTGGTGGAACGGGAGCTTCGTGCCCTGGATGTGCATCCCACAAATCTCCATCAACTGCAAGATGCTATCCTATCAATATGGGCCTACATTTCTAAAGAATGCTTTCAGCACCTTGTTGAATCAATGCCACGTTGAATTAAGGCAGTTCTGAAGGCGAAAGGGGGTCAAACACAGTATTAGTATGGTGTTCCTAATAATCCTTTAGGTGAGTGTACGTCATATTACTGCGAAACACACGCCTAATAGTCATGTAGGTCCCCAGAAACCGAAGCATGAACTCCACAAGACCTCTGAACATGTGGTTCAGGAACGGTTTGAGAAGCAAAACAGAGTTCAAGGTGTTGCCTTGGCCTCCAAATTCCCCAGATCTCAATCCAATTGAGCATCTATGGGAAGCGCTGGACCAACAAACCTGATCCATGGAGGCCTGACCTCGCAACTTGCAGGACCTAAAGGACCTGCTGTCGAAAGTCTTGGTGCCACAAACCACAGGACTTCTGCAGTCCATGTCCCGATGCGGGACCAGAACCAGTTCAGGGTGGCGAGGGAGTGAATTCTGGACTCAAAATGAACTCCCAATGTTTCCATTGAAGTTTTCAACTTCAGGTGTGGTTTGAGTGATCCAGTCACATATATCTTGGGTCCTATTTAAACTTGTGAATGGATTACATACCAGGGCCCAGTTGTTCAAAAAGATTAATCTGGATCAGAATGATCTGATTTTAAAATCCCACGTTTTGCTATCCAGGATCAGGTAATCGATTTGATATTTGTGCCGGTTTTTCAAAGCAAAATTGGATTGGATCACCCTGATCCAGAAACACACTTTTTCAGATGACCAAACTAACTCTACGGAACCCTAAAGGGACATGGTGATAGGACAAAATATGAGATGGGGGATACAAAAAATATATATTTTAATGCTTTTGCGTTCTCCCTGAAAAGTTTTGTGTAGCGTTCACCCGAGAAACTTTGGGTTCGCTCACAAATAACTTTTGACTGGTTCATCTCTTATGATTGTGCCAATGTACAGACATTGATAAAAAAAACACTTCAAATTAAACACATTTTGTTTGATATCTACTGCTGTTTGGGGATTATTTTATGGCTTGAACCGCTTGCGGGAAAGTTATGAAATTTAGCACAGGGATAAAGAACTGGCTCCACAGCAAATTTGGAGTCTCTAACTCATTCCCTCTACCGCCACCAACTGTCCAAATTTGCACTTATGTTAATGTTAACTTTTGAACCGTAAGGGCAAGAAACAAACCTTTTCCTGATCCTTGGCTCAAGACGATTCTATGACGTCATTTTCAGTCATGAATATCCTTCCGCCATTTTGAATTTTCCTGGAAAACCTACTTTTTCTAACTCTTCCTAGACCGTTGCTCTGATTTTCACAAAAATTCAACCAGATCATCTTCAGACCATGCCGACAAAAAGTTATGGAATTCAAGTTGATTCGAATTGAAGAGGAAATATGAAAAATGGATAGTTTTGCTCATAACTTAGTAATGGTTTGGCCAAAAAATTCACAAAACTTGTCTCTTTAGATTCGGTGCAGAATCTTGGGCATCAACCATTTTGAATTTTTTCTTAAAATGCTATATTTTGCGAAAGCTTTGGCGTATCATAACGAAACTCTATATGCCCTGAAGGTAAACACAAAAGGTTTCGGGACAGCGCCACCCTGTGATCATAAGTTATAATGAAAAGGCTAATAGCTTTTGATTGAATTATGCTATGAAACTGGTCTTAATCGATTCCTTGGGTCATGCTGAGAACATAAATACCAATTTTGCCACAGTCTGCCAAACTTTCTGTCCACCATTTTGTTTTTATTTTTTAAAAATACTTTTTCGAACACCTAGACTGTTGGTCCGAATTTCACCAAGATTGAATCGTATCATCTTCAGACCATGTTGGCGAAAATCTGTTGGCTTTATCTCTGCAATGCTTTGGCATATATCACCAAACTTTGCTTGTGTCATTGTCACTTCACTCTGAACACACCACATCAGTTTGGTCACAGCGCCACCTATTGGTCGAAAGTGATAAACCATTAAATCATTACTAGTGACTGTATTTATGATTTTTCAGCCATTTTCCCTAAAATCTCGTTGCTGCAGCTTTTCTGATGCTCCAGCCATGCAGTCATGACTTATTTTTTGGATCAAAGATATCCCAATCTGATCAACACAAACTGATGATTTGACCCAGATCAAAGCCAAGATTGGATTTTGTGATCTAATCTGATTTCAGAATCCTTTCGGATTCCTTTGGACCATCTGGGCCCAGCTGTAAGTGAAGCCTTAGACACACTTGAATGTCATTCAGTCTATTTAAAAAGTTGTTGCATTGTTCATAGTTCAATGTAAGATATATTCTCACATTTCTATCTGTGCTCGGATATACACTTTAAATGGCAGAACCGTGATTGTGCCTTGCCTCACACACTAGGATAGGCTTAATCAGGTGTCATGAACACCGGAGCTTCAGTTAGTTTCAGTCTAGAGGATTTACCATTTATATGTGGAATAAGATAACTAGATCTTGCATCTACTCACATCGATCTATGAGATCAACTCAACATTTCATCTGTTTATGACTTGATGCAATTAATGCATTATATAAACTTATGTATACTGTATAAACTGCACAGAAAGAGAAAAGCAACAATAAAGTACAAAAAAAATGTCCCATGTGCAATCCTTGATTTAAAAACAGACTGCATGTACTAAACTAATCCTACATCTAAATGTAACCTAATTTTAACACTGGACTGGAAGTTTTAGGATTTAAGATATCTGCTCATAACAAACATAATTACAAACACAATTAAACAATGCTGGCAGTCAAAATTATAAACACAGTGGGTTCGCTTGGTAAATAAAAAATAGTTTGTGCTATTTCTTCTCTAATCTTTCATTCAAAATATTCTCAAAAATCTAACTTTTAAGTGAAGTTAATGTCCTCAAAATATAAATGTGGAATAATGATGTTTTTCTCCAAAAACATGTGCGCCAAAATTATTGCCACCACTTCAAATTCCAGAGTAAAAGTGTAACTGAAGGATGTTCCCATTCATGTGGTGTTTAAGTTCACCGTAGTGATCAGGAAGTGATGTCATGACTTCCAATATTTGTGGATCCCACTGTATATATATACGTATTACTGATTTTTTTTTATGCAAATGGATGCAAAAAAGTATATTTTAGTGTACCATACTTGTGTGTACATTCATAAGTACATTTTAGCTATATTTCAAAGATAGCAGAATTATGAAATGATACATAAGAAAAGTAGTTCCGGCCCTGGAGATCCACTGTCCTGCAGATGTTCTCCAATCCTGATCAACTAATCGCCGTGTCTGAACTCCTGAAGCTCTACTTGTGTGGGTCAAAACAGCACTCAAGTCTCATTTTAATTAACTGCATTTAAAATAAATCAAACTTTAATACATTTTCAATTGTAAATACATTTACAAAACATCACTGTCATGATTCACGTCTGTGTTCCCCTGTCGATTGGAGAGTTATTGATTCATTGTTTGATTGGGGGAAGCTGCTTCTCGATGAACTGCTTGATGTCCATCATTTCCTGTTGAAGAGAATCAGTTGAAAACGTTTCATGTTAAAATGGACCCTTTTCACAAACACATCAACTGCAAATCTAGTACAGTTTTTCATATTTTCATTGTATATACACTTATAACACTATACTTCTTGCTATATGACCTAAAAAGCAAAAAAATTCTAATAATAGCCGGGGGAGTGACGGCAAACTTCACATCATTCTCTCTTCTTCTGAGAACTGCTCTGTCCCGAACCTTAACGAGCGCACAGGAGCCAATTAAGGCTTTATTCGTTTAGAAGAATCCAAGAACTGCCTTAAAGGGTTCGTTCAGCCAAAACTGTAAACTCTGTCAGTAATGACTCTCCCTCGTGTTGTTCAACCCCGTAAGAGTTCCGTTCATCTTCGGGACACAAATTAAGATATTTGTGATTAAATCTGAGAGCTGGATCACTCCTCCATAGGCTTCTACTGTAATTGAAACTGGCCGGCCCAGAAAGTTATTAAAGACATCGTTAAAATAGTCCGAGTGACGACAGCGGCTCAACCTTAAGATTATCAAGAGACGAGATTATTTTCTGTGCAAAAAAAAAAAAAACCACTTTATTCAACTACGTCAGAACGTAGGCTCACTATTGGCCGACGCTGGTCATGTGTGTGATGCTGGCCAATAGTGAGCCTTCGTTCTGACGTACAACACAGAAGCGCTGCGCTGTTACACTACATCAACTCACTCGAGGCCCACTGTGTGTGTGTGTGTGTGTCGTGGCTCTCATGAACTCACTGGAGGCCAACTGTGTGTGTGTGTGTGTGTGTGTGTGTGTGTGTCGTGGCTCTCGTGAACTCACTCGAGGCCCACTGTGTGTGTGTGTGTGTGTGTGTCTGTGTGTGTCGTGGCTCTCGTGAACTCACTCAGGGCCCACTGAGTGTGTGTGTGTCTGTGTGTGTCGTGGCTCTCGTGGACTCACTCGAGGCCCACTGTGTGTGTGTGTTTGTGTGTGAGCAGAGACGCTGGTCACACACCTCGGGACAGGCGCTGTGAGGAAGCCCAGGGTGTGTGTGTGTGTGTGTGTGTGTGTGTGTGTGTGTGAGCAGAGACGCTGGTCACACACCTCGGGACAGGCGCTGTGAGGAAGCCCAGGGTAGGTTTTGAAGGTGATGTTGGAGGGGTTGAGCATCGTCTTGAGTTTCTCCACAGTGAGACTGCCTAAGAGCGGAGGAATGAGAGGATCCGCTTCCCCGTGACACTGCAGCACCGAGATCTGCTTATTACTGACGATCACTGACTGGACAAGAGTTAGTGTGAGAGAAGACGACAAAACACATAACAGCAACATTAAAGGAGGAGCTCACTTCAGAATTAAAATGTCCTGATAATCAACTCTCCTCCACGTCATCCAACATGTTCATGTCTTTCTTTCTTCAGTGGAAAAGAAATGAAGGGTTTTGAGGAACACACTCCAGGGTTTCTCCATATAGTGTCTTCAATGGGGTCCAACGGGTCGAAGGTCCAGATGTGAGTTTCAGTGCAGCTTCAAAGTCTCGACACGATCCAGCCGAGGAATAAGAGTCTCATCTAGACAAACCAGGGGACATTTATAACACAATACACATTTATCCACTAATGCTGGTCTTGCTCGAGCTGTGATGCGACACACGTAACGTCATCAGGGTGAAAGGTCACGCGTGTTCCGGTTCAGAAATGTAGAGTAGAGGGAAAAACTTTCTTCTCCAACTTCAAAATCGTCCGACATCATTGTTTTACCTTTTATTTATTTAGTAAATGGCGTTTGACTCAGTCTTTGTAAACACTGGGTCTGTTCTTCCGCCTACGTCACGCTTGACCTTTCACCCTGATTACGTAATGTGTGTCGCATCACAGCTCGAGCAAGACCAGCATTAGTGGATAAATGTGTATTGTGTTATAAATGTCCGCTGGTTTGTCTAGATCAGACTCTTATTCCTCGGCTGGATCGTGTCGAGACTTTGAAGCTGCACTGAAACTCACATCTGGACCTTCGACCCGTTGGACCCCATTGAAGACACTATATGGAGAAACACCTGCAGTGTGTTCCTCAAAAACCTTCATTTCTTTTCCACTGAAGAAAGAAAGACATGAACATCTTGGATGACGTGGAGGAGAGTTGATTATCAGGACATTTTCATTCTGAAGCGAGCTCCTCCTTTAAACGGCATTCGCAGCCCATCGTACTCCGCTTCTCTACAGCAGAATTAAAGTGCATCATTGATCATTAAGTTTCTGTTCATCTCTGTAAAGAGCTTTGAATCTGTATCGTATAAAGCACTATATAAATAAGGGTGATTTAACACTGTGGCGTTAGAATAAAAGAAAAGTTTCAGAAGTGATAGACGTCATTACATTTTGATATATGATTATGAAGACATTTTTTTATAACATGCCCTGATAAACTGCAGGAATATGATTGTAATTAAACCGGTGTTAAACCCTGTGATTCACACCAGTGATGTGTTCTGTAGCGCTGTGAGATCGATATATTCCCCGACCTGAGAGAGCGAGTTCCTGAGGGGCAGCCAGCAGCTAAGAGCTACGACACCCGCTAGCTTCTGCCGCGCCGTCAGCGCGCTGTAGAGAGAGAGCGCTCCACCCTACACACACACACACACACACACACAGTGTGAAGAAGCTTTAAAAGATTGAAGTTTAACCGTTTTTAAGTCCATCAAAAAAAAAAATAAAGACAGACAGATTGGTTGCTATGGTGTTTTAGCATGTTGCTAACATGTTTTAGATTGTTGCTAGCATGTTTTTAGAATTAACACATTGTTAACATGATTTAGCATCTTGCTAACACAAATCAGCTCATTGCTATCAAGTTTTAACGTGTTGCTAGTATTCTTTAGCACATTGCTAGCATGTTTCTAAACATAATTTGGCACATTAACATGTTTATAGCCGAAATTAAGACATTGCTAGCATGATATAATATATTCTTAGCATGTTTCTAGTATGATTTATAGGGCTACCAAACGATTAAAATATTTAATCGCGATTAATCGCATTAATGTCATAGTTAACTTGTGATTAATCAATTATTATTCTAAATGTCTCTTGATTTTCTTTTTGTCCCATTATTTTTTCTCATTTTAATGCTCTTATCAACATGGAAAAGTGGATCGGCTTCCTTTGTGCGAATGTTTTTTATTGAAAACAACATTGACATATACAGTGTTCAATTTCACACTAAAATTCTCACTTGGAGCAAATAATCTCTCACTGTAACAATGTCCATCAATAAAAGCGTGAAAGAAATAGTGACGAGGTCCTGATATTGACGAGGGGGCGGAGAATTCGCATCAGCTGTGTGTGTGTGTGTGTGTGTGTGTGTGCTTGGCCAGTGGTATTTCAGACTGGACGCGCTGCGATGATGATAGCTCAGTTCACAGCGACAAAACACACAGATCGCTTTGGTCTCGTCAATGGAACCGTTTGGCAACTTTTTAAAAGTAAACTTTCCATTCAGAATCTTATTGGCATCCATTTCGGCGTCTCGCGCTCGTCATCCACTCAAAGCGGAACGTTAACCAACTATTTGGCCGCCTCGCAAGCCCAAACAAGTGTGTGCGGCGCGCCTGTTGTTTTGTTTCCGGTCTAGCTAGATCCGCTTGCGCTTTGGTCGACGAAGCAACAAAACATCCTCACGCGTCGTAAGCCATTGAAATGAATGGGTTTCATAGCGCAGCGTAACAGCATTTGAAAAAAACTACAAAGTTTGCTAGGCCAAAAAGACCGTTAATCGCGCGATAAAAAAATTGACGCCGTTAATAATGCGTTTAACTGACAGCCCTAATAATTTAGTATGGTGCTAAAATGTTGCTAGCATGTTTCTAACATGATTTAACACATTGCTTTGCTTGTATGCTTCAGCATTAGTTAACGTGTTATAGCATTTTGCTAACATGATTTAGCACGTTAACATGTTTCTAGCATGAATGAGCACTCTGCTAGCACAATTTAATATGTTGCTAGCATGATTTAGCACATTGCCATTATGTTTCTAGCATGATCTTGATGGTATAGTTTAACATAAATTAATACATCCCTAGCATGTTTTAGCATCTTGCTAACATTTTTGTAAATTTTCCGTCAATGTAAGTCTATAGGATTTTTCCATTTAATCATCATTTTAGGAAAACCGTAAGTCGGATCGGTTAGAAAAGAGACAGTAACGCGAGTCAGAACAGTCTGGAGGTCTGAGCCAAGTTTTAGAGTTATAGCTTGAAAGTCTCAGAAGAAAAAGAATGTTTAATTCTCCTGTTATCAGACAGGTTTCTTCTGTCATTTCATCTGGACCAATCAGACACTGGTGGGCGGAGTCATTGTAAACAGAGAGAGAGAGAGAGAGAGACATTGGCCTCACCTGAGAAAAGCCTCCCAACACAATCCTGTGAGACGGGATCCCGTTCTTCACTTCTTCATCGATCAGCTGTTTGACTGCGGACACATTCGAGTCGTTCACGTGTAATGGCGGATTCAGCATTCAGTTGTTCTGGCGCTAGTTTATATTATACTCAACTGCTCTCAGAAGCTCTTTTGATGCCAGATTCGTCCTCCTCGGCATCAGGGTGGAGGCTAATGATGTCAAACCTAAGAAGCACATCAGGGAAGTGTGTTTAGTAGGTGTAGAGGAGTGTGTGCAGTTGTAGAGTGTGTGCAGTTGTAGAGGAGTGTGTGCAGTTGTAGAGGAGTGTGTGCAGTTGTAGAGGAGTGTGTGCAGTTGTAGAGTGTGTGCAGTTGTAGAGGAGTGTGTGCAGTTGTAGAGTGTGTGCAGTTGTACAGGAGTGTGTGCAGTTGTAGAGTGTGTGCAGTTGTAGAGGAGTGTGTGCAGTTGTAGAGGAGTGTGTGCAGTTGTAGAGTGTGTGCAGTTGTAGAGGAGTGTGTGCAGTTGTAGAGGAGTGTGTGCAGTTGTACAGGAGTGTGTGCAGTTGTAGAGGAGTGTGTGCAGTTGTAGAGGAGTGTGTGCAGTTGTAGAGGAGGAGTGTGTGCAGTTGTACAGGAGTGTGTGCAGTTGTAGAGGAGGAGTGTGTGCAGTTGTAGAGGAGTGTGTGCAGTTGTAGAGGAGTGTGTGCAGTTGTAGAGGAGTGTGTGCAGCTGTACAGGAGTGTGTGCAGCTGTAGAGGAGTGTGTGTAGTTGTACAGGAGTGTGTGCAGTTGTAGAGGAGTGTGTGCAGTTGTAGAGGAGTGTGTGCAGTTGTAGAGGAGTGTGTGCAGTTGTACAGGAGTGTGTGCAGTAGTAGAGGAGTGTGTGCAGTTGTAGAGGAGGAGTGTGTGCAGTTGTAGAGGAGTGTGTGCAGTTGTAGAGGAGTGTGTGCAGTTGTACAGGAGTGTGTGCAGTTGTAGAGGAGTGTGTGCAGTTGTAGAGGAGTGTGTGTAGTTGTACAGGAGTGTGTGCAGTTGTAGAGGAGTGTGTGTAGTTGTAGAGGAGTGTGTGTAGTTGTAGAGGAGTGTGTGCAGTTGTAGAGGAGTGTGTGCAGTTGTAGAGGAGTGTGTGCAGTTGTACAGGAGTGTGTGCAGTTGTAGAGGAGTGTGTGCAGTTGTAGAGGAGGAGTGTGTGCAGTTGTACAGGAGTGTGTGCAGTTGTAGAGGAGTGTGTGCAGTTGTAGAGGAGGAGTGTGTGCAGTTGTAGAGGAGTGTGTGTGTAGTTGTAGAGGAGTGTGTGCAGTTGTAGAGGAGTGTGTGCAGTTGTAGAGGGGGAGAGTGTGTGCAGTTGTAGAGGAGTGTGTGTGTAGTTGTAGAGGAGTGTGTGCAGTTGTAGAGGAGTGTGTGCAGTTGTAGAGGAGTGTGTGCAGTTGTAGAGGAGTGTGTGCAGTTGTAGAGGAGTGTGTGCAGTTGTAGAGGAGGAGTGTGTGCAGTTGTAGAGGAGTGTGTGCAGTTGTAGAGGAGTGTGTGCAGTTGTAGAGGAGTGTGTGCAGTTGTAGAGGAGTGTGTGCAGTTGTAGAGGAGGAGTGTGTGCAGTTGTAGAGGAGGAGTGTGTGCAGTTGTACAGGAGTGTGTGCAGTTGTACAGGAGTGTGTGCAGTTGTAGAGGAGTGGGTGCAGTTGTAGAGGAGTGTGTACAGTTGTAGAGGAGTGGGTGCAGTTGTAGAGGAGTGTGTGCAGTTGTAGAGGAGTGTGTGCAGTTGTAGAGGAGTGTGTGCAGTTGTAGAGGAGGAGTGTGTGCAGTTGTAGAGGAGGAGTGTGTGCAGTTGTACAGGAGTGTGTGCAGTTGTAGAGGAGTGTGTGCAGTTGTAGAGGAGTGTGTGCAGTTGTAGAGGAGTGGGTGCAGTTATAGAGGAGGAGTGTGTGCAGTTGTAGAGGAGTGTGTGCAGTTGTAGAGGAGTGTGTGCAGTTGTAGAGGAGTGTGTGCAGTTGTACAGGAGTGTGTGCAGTTGTAGAGGAGTGGGTGCAGTTGTAGAGGAGTGTGTGCAGTTGTAGAGGAGTGGGTGCAGTTGTAGAGGAGTGTGTGCAGTTGTAGAGGAGTGTGTGCAGTTGTAGAGGAGTGGGTGCAGTTGTAGAGGAGGAGTGTGTGCAGTTGTAGAGGAGTGTGTGCAGTTGTAGAGGAGTGTGTGCAGTTGTAGAGGAGTGGGTGCAGTTGTAGAGGAGTGTGTGCAGTTGTAGAGGAGTGGGTGCAGTTGTAGAGGAGGAGTGTGTGCAGTTGTAGAGGAGTGGGTGCAGTTGTAGAGGAGTGTGTGCAGTTGTAGAGGAGTGGGTGCAGTTGTAGAGGAGTGTGTGCAGTTGTAGAGGAGTGTGTGCAGTTGTACAGGAGTGTGTGCAGTTGTAGAGGAGTGGGTGCAGTTGTAGAGGAGTGTGTGCAGTTGTAGAGGAGTGGGTGCAGTTGTAGAGGAGTGTGTGCAGTTGTACAGGAGTGTGTGCAGTTGTAGAGGAGTGGGTGCAGTTGTAGAGGAGTGTGTGCAGTTGTAGAGGAGTGTGTGCAGTTGTAGAGGAGTGTGTGCAGTTGTACAGGAGTGTGTGCAGTTGTAGAGGAGTGTGTGCAGTTGTAGAGGAGTGTGTGCAGTTGTACAGGAGTGTGTGCAGTTGTAGAGGAGTGGGTGCAGTTGTAGAGGAGTGTGTGCAGTTGTAGAGGAGTGGGTGCAGTTGTAGAGGAGTGTGTGCAGTTGTAGAGGAGTGTGTGCAGTTGTAGAGGAGTGTGTGCAGTTGTAGAGGAGTGTGTGCAGTTGTAGAGGAGTGTGTGCAGTTGTAGAGGAGTGTGTGCAGTTGTAGAGGAGTGGGTGCAGTTGTAGAGGAGTGGGTGCAGTTGTAGAGGAGTGTGTGCAGTTGTACAGGAGTGTGTGCAGTTGTAGAGGAGTGTGTGCAGTTGTAGAGGAGTGTGTGCAGTTGTAGAGGAGTGTGTGCAGTTGTAGAGGAGTGGGTGCAGTTGTAGAGGAGTGGGTGCAGTTGTAGAGGAGTGGGTGCAGTTGTAGAGGAGTGGGTGCAGTTGTAGAGGAGTGGGTGCAGTTGTAGAGGAGTGGGTGCAGTTGTAGAGGAGTGTGTGCAGTTGTAGAGGAGTGGGTGCAGTTGTAGAGGAGTGGGTGCAGTTGTAGAGGAGTGTGTGCAGTTGTAGAGGAGTGTGTGCAGTTGTAGAGGAGTGTGTGCAGTTGTACAGGAGTGTGTGCAGTTGTAGAGGAGTGGGTGCAGTTGTAGAGGAGTGGGTGCAGTTGTAGAGGAGTGGGTGCAGTTGTAGAGGAGTGGGTGCAGTTGTACAGGAGTGTGTGCAGTTGTAGAGGAGTGGGTGCAGTTGTAGAGGAGTGGGTGCAGTTGTAGAGGAGTGTGTGCAGTTGTAGAGGAGTGTGTGCAGTTGTAGAGGAGTGGGTGCAGTTGTAGAGGAGTGGGTGCAGTTGTAGAGGAGTGGGTGCAGTTGTAGAGGAGTGGGTGCAGTTGTAGAGGAGTGGGTGCAGTTGTAGAGGAGTGGGTGCAGTTGTAGAGGAGTGGGTGCAGTTGTAGAGGAGTGGGTGCAGTTGTAGAGGAGTGGGTGCAGTTGTAGAGGAGTGGGTGCAGTTGTAGAGGAGTGGGTGCAGTTGTAGAGGAGTGTGTGCAGTTGTAGAGGAGTGGGTGCAGTTGTAGAGGAGTGTGTGCAGTTGTAGAGGAGTGTGTGCAGTTGTAGAGGAGTGGGTGCAGTTGTAGAGGAGTGGGTGCAGTTGTAGAGGAGTGGGTGCAGTTGTAGAGGAGTGTGTGCAGTTGTAGAGGAGTGTGTGCAGTTGTACAGGAGTGTGTGCAGTTGTAGAGGAGTGTGTGCAGTTGTACAGGAGTGTGTGCAGTTGTAGAGGAGTGGGTGCAGTTGTAGAGGAGTGGGTGCAGTTGTAGAGGAGTGTGTGCAGTTGTAGAGGAGTGTGTGCAGTTGTAGAGGAGTGTGTGCAGTTGTAGAGGAGTGGGTGCAGTTGTAGAGGAGTGTGTGCAGTTGTAGAGGAGTGGGTGCAGTTGTACAGGAGTGTGTGCAGTTGTAGAGGAGTGTGTGCAGTTGTACAGGAGTGTGTGCAGTTGTACAGGAGTGTGTGCAGTTGTAGAGGAGTGTGTGTAGTTGTAGAGGAGTGTGTGTGCAGTTGTACAGGAGTGTGTGCACTTGTAGAGGAGGAGTGTGTGCAGTTGTACAGGAGTGTGTGCAGTTGTAGAGGAGTGTGTGCAGTTGTAGAGGAGTGTGTGTAGTTGTAGAGGAGGAGTGTGTGCAGTTGTACAGGAGTGTGTGCAGTTGTAGAGGAGTGTGTGCAGTTGTACAGGAGTGTGTGCAGTTGTAGAGGAGTGTGTGCAGTTGTACAGGAGTGTGTGCAGTTGTAGAGGAGTGTGTGCAGTTGTAGAGGAGTGTGTGCAGTTGTAGAGGAAGAGTGTGTGTAGTTGTAGAGGAAGAGTGTGTGTAGTTGTAGAGGAGGAGTGTGTGCAGTTGTACAGGAGTGTGTGCAGTTGTAGAGGAGTGTGTGCAGTTGTAGAGGAGTGTGTGCAGTTGTAGAGGAGTGTGTGCAGTTGTAGAGGAGTGTGTGCAGTTGTAGAGGAGTGTGTGCAGTTGTAGAGGAGTGTGTGCAGTTGTAGAGGAGTGTGTGCACTTGTAGAGGAGGAGTGTGTGCAGTTGTAGAGGAGTGTGTGTAGTTGTAGAGTTGTGTGTGTGTCTCACCAGGAAGGCATCGCCATGTTCATGTTGAGGGACACCGGCAGGACAGGACTTTCATGGTGAGTTACAGGAAAACAACAACATGAGAAAGAAAGAAAGAAAGAAAGAAAGAAAGAAAGAAAGAAAGAAAGAAAGAAAGAAAGAAAGAAAGAAAGAAAGAGAGAGTAAGTATAGAGTCACTCCTGTGCAGGGCCTTCTATATATAAGTTCGGCCTCTCTATTTTGCAACACCTTCCACCATATCTGGAATAATTATTTTGGTGAGATTAATGGATGGATTCGTGAATCATTTGTGATGGTGCGTATCAAACTGCCAAAGTCATATTTAGTGTTATCAGATGATTTGGTAATTGCATTTAATAGATGACCGCTTCAATGAACCTGCAGTTTGTTTGTAAAAGCTGTTTTTCTGCATGTTTTGACTGAGTTTCCGCTGCAGTTACACTGATCTGACCAGCAGGGGTCGCCAGCGAAACAGCGAATCATTTGGCGAATCAACTGATTAAGGCCCCGCCCACACTACTGCGTTTTCGTTTAAAAACGGAGAATTAAAACGAATACGATCTCCGTCCACAGCAGCGTTTTATCTGCGTATTAGAATTGATCTCCGTCCACATTAAAACGACTGAAAACGCGGATCACGTGACCATTCACCAACACTGGGCATGCGTGTGCCGGTGTAAACGGTGGCTGACGAATCAGGGAAGGACACGTCATGACTGATGACACCCAATCATAGAGCCGAGCGTGAGCCTCTGCATCAGCGTTTCGAAAGTCCCGTCTTCACTAAAACGCCCTCCGGAGATTCAAAACGCAAAACGGAGCTGCAGCGTTTCTAAACTTCTCCGTTTTAGGCCTTCGTTTTTTCCGTTTTAGTCTGGACGGGAGGTGCAAACGTAGCAAAAGGTCTCCGTTTTTAAACGAAAACGCAGTAGTGTGGACGGGGCCTAAAAACCGCTTTTTCTCTTGTCACTGATAGGCTCCACTTGCTCCGAAGTTTTTCTTAACAAATAAAGTTAAAGAAATATCTTACAAATTATTTACAGATTTTACCCCGTCACTGACACATCCTGCTCATTTTGTGAAGCTTTGTCCAAAACATGTATAAATGGATTATAAATACAGTGTAAATATAATGTAGAACCATAAAATCCCCTAAAAATTTAAATATAGTACAGTCCAAAACAAACAAAAATTCTGTCATTTTTGACCGCCATGCGAAGAGCACCAGAGGGTTAATATTCTTTCTTAATATGCCTTCATCATCATTTGTATAATATTCCTTAATAACAGTTTTTCCTTTATACTGCAACTTCTTAAGTTAAATGTAAAAGTTTGAATGTAATAATTCTGGGGGTCAAGCATTTTACAGCAAAGGCATAATAATAATAACACAGGCAAATATCAGGTCACGTGGTACAGGAATGACCCATATGACAATGTGCTAAATAAATAAAATGTATGTTTATTACATACGCATGAGGGCAGATGTACTTGACATGAGGAGCCCTGATGGCCGCCAGAGCTTGAGCCCATCCGTGTCTGAGGAGAGCACAATCTGGTCAAAAACTTCATCGAGACTGCATTCAATCATGACACATAATCGTGATACGGTTTACCCTGTGTCTCCCAGGCCGTGGAGGAATATCACCTGGAGGGGGAACACACAACAAGCTAAAAATATATAACATTTAAACCCCAAAATCTGAGGGCAATATAGCGCTGATGACGTCACTTACAGCAGCCGTTGCTTTACAAGCGGCGGGAACGATCGCTGACATGTTATTAGCGCTTCAGCTTTGATGTATTCATGAACAGAAAGCTTCAATGTCAACAGCTCACGGCAACAGTAATGATTCTGCCTCGCACTCACTCACTGACGGTCGCTTTCGGTTCATAAAGCTTCGGATCCTTTGTGAATCATTTGTTCTGAATCAGTGATTCGGAGCGCGTATCAAACTGCCAAAGTCACGTGATTTCAGTAAACGAGTCTTCGGTACGTCATCGCTAGATTGCTACAAAATATTACATACATAAATGTCGATTCGCTAAGTCCTCCCCCACATGGTCTGCATTTAAAAATGAACTTTTGCTGTTTCAAAACTGTCTTATAAAGGTTGAGAATGCCCAGGCTAAAAAATTGTATAATCGTTTAATAACACTTCAGATGAGCCGAGTCCCTCTTTTTGGTTTGTTTATGTCATTATTTTGTTTTAGTTTATTTTTATTGTTTTGAGTTCTTTCAATCTAGTTTGTTCTCCCTTGTCATGTGAACAGTATAAAAAATCTCTTTTCAGATGATTTGCAGGAGGTGTGACTATTAGTTTATAATACAATAATAAGGTTATATTGTACATTTTGAGGATGTCATTGTTTTCTTCTTTGTCAGACGTCTTTATTGTACATTGTGATAAGGAAAAAAAAAAAAAAAAAAAAACGTCATCGCTAGGGGGTGATGGTCTCCGTGAACCCATGAACCAGTGTCTATATGTGATTTTACCTGATCTCTGATCAGTTTTATACATTTGTAGACATAATGAAACATTTAATGGCAAACTATATAATAAAAAGGAAGAGTTGCATTTAAAAGTCTGCTTTGATTAGCCAAACTCACAATACAACAAACGAAACAAGCCCTATACAATACATATTATAGAGATACTTCATGTTTGTTAATTGCATTTAATAGATGACAGCTTCAATGAAACATTGCAGTTGATTTTTAAAGGGTGTTTTTCTGCATGTTTTGGTTTTGACTGAGTTTTCGCTGCATTTACGCTGATCTGACCAGCAGGGGTCGCCAGCGTATCAGCGAATCATTTAGCGAATCAATTGATTCAAAGCTTCAAAAAAGCTTCGTTTCTCCCGTGAGGTCAGAACCTGCGACCCTAGTGTAAATGCTGCCCATTTTATTATAAATCATAATTGTATACTATTCATGTGATGATTCGGGTGTTATTATTAAGAACTGAGTTCGTGAACGATTGCAGCAATATTGAAACATTAACAATTTTATTGCAAGTTCTATTTTTTGACATTATTAATACACCTCAACCTTGTGGCATAATCATTTACTGAGGATGCGTCACAATTAATGGTGAATAATTATTTTTCATAGTTTACAATTACTACTGTTTGTAACTTCATTTTAACCGACATTTCGGTGAATCCAAATATGCCATGTGACTTTTATTATTGTTCATTCTCGGATGTGCTTCCGGGTTATCGCACCACGTGAGCCTCCCCATGTCACCTGCCCTTGACTAGCATTTCTCCTGCTCTATGATGTCTGTGAGCAAGACAACAGCGGGGAAAACCATCGACATCGTGAAGAATCTGCCTCGCGTTACACTCGCAAACCTGCGACCCAATCCCGGCGCGAAGAAAGATGTGAGTTTGTTCTGCGAGGCGATATAATGGAGATGATTAGCGTGCTAGCATGATCAGATGCTCAAAACTAGTTGCGACCACTGATCTATATAGAATGACATTATATAGATCATGCGACACGTTCTTATAATATTCTAAAATTACCTTATAAGGTTTATAATGAAAGTAGGTAGGTAGGTAGGACATTTATGAAGGATTAATTATCCTTAAATTTAGTGAGAAAGTCTTACATTCAGAAAGTTGTGACATGAAAAATAATCTTCCTCAGTATTTTTGTCCAATAGAAATATCCAAACCTCTTTTAATCAAGACAGTTACTTGAGACGCAAAACTGCAGAAGAAAACTAGCAAAAAAATATATCTGAATTATGGAAACTTGCCTTTGAAGTTTTTTCTGAGCCCGTTGGCAGATATTTATTCGCATTTTAACCACAAAGTCACTTTATTTTGAATGCAGAAAACAAGACTTCATATTTTGTCAGTTTGTATGTCCAGTTAATAGAGGGTATGCGCGTGACGTCACCGTCGGCCGGAGTGAATGGTCACGCCCACTGAGTGGCAAAAAGACTGAGCGCCAGCATTTGTTTTCCGCGTGAATGCCGTGAAAAACACACAAAACACATCTAAAACGGGAAAGAGCTTTGCGATTGACTGTACAACTAGATTTGACCAGAAATCGGAGGTACTGTATATTTTTACACACTGCAAAAAGCTACAGAACAGACTATATTCTGCATAATTGGATGTTTTTAAATAAACACTGACAAAAAACTATACAAGTTTTAGGGCTGGACGATATGATGATATACAGTATAACATTAATGTAAGTGATCACTCGGATTTAGACCTATCTATATTGTATTTATATAAAACGTTTACAGGCAAATTTTCTTCATTTATTTCCCCGGCGTCGAAATCAGGCACATATAAATGTCAGGAAACACGATTCCTGGCTGCATGTCAATATCCATGGATCACTGGATCTTTGATAAGTTGTAAGGAACACTATATCGAGTCCAACTTTTAGTTTAAACTGATAATAGTTTGTTTTACTCGCGTTTTCGCAGTTTCCCCCATTAACTCCAGCCACGCTCTGCTCTTCTGCCACTCAGTCCCGCTGAGGGAGTGTGTCCGGCGGGAGAGTCATGTTAATGCATTCCCTCTATTATCTTGATTTATGAATCTTTAGACGATCTCTGTCTGTTAAAGTCCCCCTGTGGTGAAGATCCAGCGTTTAATGTCGTTTTTATGTCTATGTGGTGTTTTAATACGCTTTAACTCAAACCATGTGTAAGTTCATAAGTCGACAGCATTGCTGAGTATTTCCTGCTTAAAACTGCAGTGAACCAAAGACAGTCTCAAACACACGGTTTGAAATCGCTGGTGTTTCTGACGTCACAAACGATCTTGTAACCAATCAGATCAACGTGTGATCGTCAACCAGTGGATCTCTGAGCTGAGTGAGTGAGTGGAGGCGGGGCTCATTTGCATATTCATAGAACCGCGAATACTAAATGAGGCAAGGGTGTCGAGTTACATTCAAGATATTTTAAGGGAAAAAACATTTATACATGTAATTTTGGTGATCAAAGATGAGTTTTAAGGGATACAATTATAGACAACAGTGGAACTTTAAACCTTTTCAATTTAAAATGTCTTAAAATCGTGCAGCTCTACTAGAGAGCATCGCGCTCCCTTCGGTGTATTCCCCGCACCTCCTCGGCCTTGAGCTGTGGATCTTGTTTCCACACAGGAGAAGCGCAGGGGCCGAGGGCTTCACGGAGGGAACCGGAGCGGCCGGGGTCACAAGGGCGAGCGGCAGCGAGGGAACCGGCCGCGGCTGGGCTTCGAGGGCGGCCAGACCCCCTTCTACCTCATCATCCCCAAATACGGATACAACGCCGATCACAGGTAAAGCGGTCAGCGGTGCAACCGTACGGTCAGCTCCCCGCGGTTCGGCACGCATGTGATTCGCGGATTAACTGCTAAATTTAACCATTATAGAGTGAAAGTTTCTCATTTATATATTTTTTTGGGGTTTTTTTTTTTTTTTAATTATCCAAACCGTGAATTTTGTGATCCGTTCCACCACTAATAACGGTGATGCTGTGAACCGCTGCACACACACACTCCTCCGTAGGCTGATCTGATGTGTGTGTGTGTATGTGTGTGTGTGTGTTCCAGCCGCCGGCCGCAGTATCCCCCTCTATCCCTGCGGAGGCTCCAGTACCTCATCGATCTGGGTCGCATCGACCCAACACTGCCCATCGATCTGACCCAACTGGTCAATGCCCGCGGAGTCACCATCCAGCCTCTGAAGAGAGACCACGGCATCCAGCTAACTGATGAGGTGTGTGTGAGTGAGTGTGTGAGTGAGTGTGTGAGTGAGTGAGTGAGTGTGTGAGTGAGTGTGTGAGTGAGTGAGTGTGAGTGAGTGTGTGAGTGAGTGAGTGAGTGAGTGTGTGAGTGAGTGAGTGAGTGTGTGAGTGAGTGAGTGAGTGTGTGAGTGAGTGAGTGAGTGAGTGAGTGTGTGAGTGAGTGAGTGAGTGAGTGAGTGTGTGAGTGAGTGAGTGAGTGTGTGAGTGAGTGTGTGAGTGAGTGAGTGTGTGAGTGAGTGAGTGTGTGAGTGAGTGTGTGAGTGAGTGAGTGTGTGAGTGAGTGTGTGAGTGAGTGAGTGTGTGAGTGAGTGAGTGAGTGAGTGAGTGTGTGAGTGTGTGAGTGAGTGAGTGAGTGAGTGTGTGAGTGAGTGTGTGAGTGAGTGAGTGAGTGAGTGTGAGTGAGTGTGTGTGTGAGTGAGTGTGTGAGTGAGTGTGTGAGTGAGTGTGTGAGTGAGTGTGTGAGTGTGTGAGTGTGTGAGTGAGTGAGTGAGTGAGTGTGTGAGTGAGTGAGTGTGTGAGTGAGTGAGTGAGTGTGTGAGTGAGTGTGTGAGTGAGTGAGTGTGTGAGTGAGTGAGTGTGTGAGTGAGTGAGTGAGTGTGTGAGTGTGTGAGTGTGTGAGTGAGTGTGTGAGTGTGTGAGTGAGTGTGTGAGTGAGTGTGTGTGAGTGTGTGAGTGTGTGAGTGAGTGTGTGTGAGTGTGTGAGTGAGTGAGTGAGTGTGTGCAGGGTTCTCAAGTCTCACGCATTGGCCGTGAGACACACGCAATTCAACTAGTTCACACGCTCACACGCCACACCGTGCATTTCTCACGCTGAAAAGGAATGCCGACCAAGTTGTCCTGCGAGCTTTATATATAACGTTGTATTCGAGGCGCAGGCACACAAAGTGAAGTTTCCTGCCGCCAGCACGTATCTCGGCCAGATTGCGTTCGTTACAAGCTAGGCATCATAGATGCGCGAAGCCGCGAATACGCGGAAGTTAACGGAACATTCTCGGCCTCAGTACGTTCGTTACTTGGTAACCAACAACATCGCGCGAACACACGTCGTGATGGAGAAGGTAAATTGGAAGAAAGCTCGTCTAACATTTTTAGGCTATAAGATTTAATATATAGCCCATCCTATACATTATTATTGATGCAGTCAAAAACTCTACAACTACTTTGCAACCAGGCCAGAAGCTTTGGCTCAGTTTGGCTCTGAAACTAAGGGAAATGTTAGTAAGTATGGGAAGGAATGAAGATGCATTTCATAATTTTATTTTAAATGATAGGCCTATATTATACTGTATTAATAGCCTTTCTAGTTACATTAAGGCTACATGTATTAAAGCAAAGTGCTCTGGGTAATATTTTATATCCTGTCAAAACATACATTAATCATTGCCATTGCATTTGTATTTTTCAAAGATGTCAGGGAAAAAGCAAAAATATATGTTATCATTCTGGGCACCAAAGGGTAAGCCCCCTAAAAAGGTTGCAAGGCATCAAAATGTGCAACAAACACTTACAACACAAAACACATTTCATAAACTGGATTGTGTAGCCTACTCTTGTGTACACACACTCACACACACATACTCTAATATGTCCATTTGTTCACAATGTCCCACCACACAATAATTCAAAATGCAAAAAGATTTGTTTTTCCAAACTGTTTGGAGCAATTTGTTATATTTTTGTAATTTTGTATATTTGTAATTTTGAAATATTTGATGTGATGAATTGCTCTGTCATTTATTAGATTTACCAATTGTTATAATTTCAGTTTGTGCTGGTTAATTATGAACAATGGGTAAAATTGGGGGGCGGGAATGGGCGGGGGCGGGGCTCCTTTAGGGCTCCTCCCCTAACCGCATGTGATCTCACTCCAAGCTTTTGATCAAACTTGAGAACCCTGTGTGTGTGAGTGAGTGAGTGTGTGAGTGAGTGTGTGAGTGAGTGAGTGAGTGAGTGAGTGTGTGAGTGAGGGAGGGAGTGAGTGTGTGAGTGTGTGAGTGTGTGAGTGAGTGAGTGAGTGAGTGAGTGAGTGAGTGTGTGAGTGAGTGAGTGAGTGAGTGAGTGAGTGAGGGAGTGAGGGAGTGAGTGAGTGAGTGAGTGAGTGAGTGTGTGAGTGAGTGAGGGAGTGAGGGAGTGAGTGAGTGAGTGAGTGAGTGAGTGAGTGTGTGAGGGAGTGAGGGAGTGAGTGAGTGTGTGAGTGTGTGAGTGAGTGAGGGAGTGTGTGAGTGAGTGAGTGTGTGAGTGTGTGAGTGAGTGTGTGAGTGAGTGAGTGAGTGTGTGAGTGTGTGAGTGAGTGAGTCAGTGAGTGTGTGAGTGAGTGTGTGAGTGAGTGAGTGTGTGAGTGTGTGAGTGAGTGAGTGAGTGAGTGAGTGAGTGAGTGAGTGAGTGTGTGAGGGAGTGAGGGAGTGAGGGAGTGAGTGAGTGTGTGAGTGAGTGAGTGTGTGAGTGTGTGAGTGAGTGAGTGAGTGAGTGAGTGAGTGTGTGAGTGAGTGTGTGAGGGAGTGAGGGAGTGAGTGAGTGTGTGAGTGTGTGAGTGTGTGAGTGAGTGAGGGAGTGAGTGAGGGAGTGTGTGAGTGAGTGAGTGAGTGAGTGTGTGAGTGAGTGAGTGAGTGAGTGAGTGAGTGAGTGAGTGTGTGAGGGAGTGAGTGAGTGAGTGAGTGTGTGAGGGAGTGAGGGAGTGAGTGAGTGTGTGAGTGAGTGTGTGAGTGTGTGAGTGTGAGTGAGTGAGGGAGTGAGGGAGTGAGTGAGTGAGTGTGTGAGGGAGTGTGTGAGGGAGTGAGGGAGTGAGTGAGTGTGTGAGTGTGTGAGTGAGTGAGGGAGTGTGTGAGTGAGTGAGTGTGTGAGTGTGTGAGTGAGTGAGTGAGTGAGTGAGTGAGTGTGTGAGTGAGTGAGTGAGTGTGTGAGTGAGGGAGTGAGTGTGTGAGTGAGTGAGTGAGTGAGTGTGTGAGTGAGTGAGTCAGTGAGTGTGTGAGTGAGTGTGTGAGTGAGTGTGTGAGTGAGTGAGTGTGTGAGTGAGTGTGTGAGTGAGTGAGTGTGTGAGTGAGTGTGTGAGTGAGTGTGAGTGAGTGTGTGAGGGAGTGAGTGAGTGAGTGTGAGTGAGTGTGTGAGGGAGTGAGTGAGTGAGTGAGTGAGTGAGTGAGTGTGTGAGTGAGTGTGTGAGGGAGTGAGTGAGTGTGTGAGTGTGTGAGGGAGTGAGGGAGTGTGTGAGTGAGTGAGTGTGTGAGTGTGTGAGTGAGTGAGTGAGTGAGTGTGTGAGTGAGTGAGTGAGTGTGTGAGGGAGGGAGTGAGTGAGTGTGTGAGTGTGTGAGTGAGTGAGGGAGTGAGTGAGTGTGTGAGTGAGTGAGTGTGTGAGTGAGTGAGTCAGTGAGTCAGTGAGTGTGTGAGTGAGTGAGTGTGTGAGTGAGTGTGTGAGTGAGTGAGTGTGAGTGAGTGAGGGAGTGAGTGAGGGAGTGAGTGTGTGAGTGAGTGAGTGAGTGTGTGAGTGTGTGAGTGAGTGTGTGAGTGAGGGAGTGAGTGAGTGAGTGAGGGTGTGAGTGAGTGAGTGAGTGAGGGAGTGAGGGAGTGAGGGAGTGAGTGAGTGAGTGAGGGTGTGAGTGAGTGAGTGAGTGAGTGAGTGAGGGAGTGAGTGAGTGAGTGAGTGAGTGAGTGAGGGAGTGAGGGAGTGAGTGAGGGAGTGAGTGAGGGAGTGAGTGAGGGAGTGAGTGAGGGAGTGAGTGAGGGAGTGAGTGAGGGAGTGAGTGTAAGTGAGTGAGGGAGTGAGTGAGGGAGTGAGTGAGTGAGGGAGTGAGTGAGTGAGTGAGGGAGTGAGTGAGGGAGGGAGTGAGTGAGTGAGGGAGTGAGTGAGTGAGTGAGTGAGGGAGTGAGTGAGGGAGTGAGTGAGGGAGTGAGTGAGTGAGGGAGGGAGTGAGGGAGTGAGTGAGTGAGTGAGTGAGTGAGTGAGGGTGTGAGTGAGGGAGTGAGTGAGGGAGTGAGTGAGGGAGTGAGTGAGTGAGTGAGTGAGGGAGTGAGTGAGGGAGTGAGTGAGTGAGGGAGTGAGTGAGTGAGTGAGTGAGTGAGGGAGTGAGGGAGTGAGTGAGGGAGTGAGTGAGTGAGGGAGTGAGTGAGTGAGTGAGTGTAAGTGAGTGAGTGAGGGAGTGAGTGAGGGAGTGAGTGAGTGAGTGAGTGAGTGAGGGAGTGAGTGAGGGAGTGAGTGAGGGAGTGAGTGAGTGAGTGAGTGAGTGAGTGTAAGTGAGTGAGGGAGTGAGTGAGTGAGTGAGTGAGTGAGTGAGTGAGTGAGTGAGTGAGTGAGTGAGTGAGTGAGTGAGTGAGGGAGTGAGTGAGGGAGTGAGTGAGTGAGTGAGTGTAAGTGAGTGAGTGAGTGAGGGAGTGAGTGAGGGAGTGAGTGAGGGAGTGAGTGAGTGAGTGAGTGAGGGAGTGAGTGAGTGTGAAGTATTTGTAGCCTGTGTTTATTCATCCAGGTGGTTTTCAATGAAGCGTGTGTGTGTGTGTGTGTGTTTCAGGGTGCTGATATATTCTGTGCGAAGGTGAACCTGGAGGTGCAGGTGGCGTCAGAGAAAGCCATCGCTGCGGTCGAGAGGAACGGCGGCGTGATCACGACTAGCTACTACGACCCGCGCAGCCTCCGTCAGTATACGCTAATGCTAACCCTGATTCAGCTAATGCTAACCCTGATTCAGTGCAACACAGATCCATTACAGTGCAAGAGGGCGATAAACAACATCATATCGAGATCGTACTGAAATATATGCTTCCAGTCAAAAGGAATAAATTACACTTTACTATATATTCACATAGAAAACGGCTGTTTTAATCTGTCATAATATTTAACAATATTACTGTTTTTTGTTTGTATTTTTAATCAAATAAAAGCAGCCTTGGTGAGCAGAAGACTCTTCCCGATCTTTAGACTGGTAGTGTGTGTCGATCTCTGGAGCACCTTTTATATAAACTTAAACAATTTAATTAAGCATTTAAAATGTAATCAAGTGAAAATATAATTGATTTACCAATGCATGTCAAATAAGATGCACTGCAGAACTGTGAAACCATACGCTGGTTGTATGATATTCCTCTATAATATTGTTATTCCTCTGAGAAGTAGTTCAGGATAGAGGCGTGTTCCTGTCGTAATCTCCTCAAGTTAAAGCGAACCTCTGACGTTCTGCCGTGAAGATCTCAGTTTCAGGGGATATTATGGTAGTTTTCTCAAATGAAACAGGGAATCCATATCGAGTGCAAAAGTCCAGAGCTAATCAGTGTTATCGACACACACTCTTGATGTGATGCGTTTATCGCCAGTCGTGCAATCCAGAGGCTCACAGGAGCATCGTGGGGATACATCAAACCGTACTGATAAGATTTCTGTGTGTGTGTGTGTGTGTATACGTGCGTGTATGTTTGTGTATATATATGTGTGTGTGTGTCTGTTTGTGTATGTGTGTGTGTGTGTGTGTGTACGTGTGCTTGTGTGTGTGTGTGTATATGTGTGTGTGCGTGGGCATGTTTGTGTATACGTGCATGGTATGTGTGTGTTTATGTTTGTGTATACGTGTGTGTATGTTTGTGTATACGTGTGTGTGTGTGTGTGTGTGTGTGTGTGTATATGTTTGTGTATATATGTGTGTGTCTGTTTGTGTGTGTGTGTGTACGCGTGCTTGTGTGTGTGTGTATGTGTGTGTGCGTGTGCATGTTTGTGTATACGTGCATGCGTGTGTGTGTGTGTGTGTGTATGTTTGTGTATACGTGTGTATGTGCGTGCGTACGTGCGCGTGTGTGTATGTTTGTGTATGCGTGTGTGTATGTTTGTGTATACGTGTGTGTGTGCGTGCGTACGTGCGCGTGTGTGTATGTTTGTGTATGCGTGTGTGTATGTTTGTGTATACGTGTGCGTGTGTGTGTTTGTGTATACGTGTGTGTGCGTGTGTGTATGTTTGTGTATACGTGTGTGTGTGTGTGTATACGTGTGTGTGTGTGTTCCAGAAGTCCTCATCAAGCCCGTGCCCTTCCTCATGTCTGGCGAGCCGATCCCCAAGCGTCTGCTTCCCGGTGAGGAGCTTCTGCCGTATTACACCGACGCCAGTAACCGCGGCTATCTGTCGGACCCGGCTCAGGTGCGGTCCGCGCGCGTGCGTCTGGCGCAGAAGTACGGCTACCGGCTGCCGGACGTCGGCGCGGACGAGCGCTTCGAGATGCTGGCGCAGAGGAAGGACCCGCGGCAGATCTTCTTCGGCTTGGCTCCCGGATGGGTCGTCAACATGGCCGACAAGAAGATCCTCAAACCCACGGACGACAGAGTCCTGCGCTACTACGCCTCTTAGGTCTCCCTGTCTGTGTGTGTAAAGTCAATGTTGAAGAACTGATGATTAAATTAAATTTCTGTAATAAAAAGCTGATTCCACGGTCTGTGCTTATAAATGTATTCAGTTTGAAGCGTTTGTAAAGCGTTATGACCAGAGCCTGAGATGAACAGCCAGAGCCAGGAGAAATCAGCGATGGCGAGTGTGTGAACACGGTTTTATTTTTATGAAATCTGACCATGCATGAATGTGAACGACGCTCAGGACAGTTTAAGCCTTGACCATTTACAAATTCAAGCGCAAGAATATGCGAAAGATGTGTGCGCAAAACTGAATTAAACTCCGTAATAAACTGAATGCGCTTTCATGTCGTCTTGAACTTGAGCGGACAAAGTCACACTAAGTTATGTAAAAAAAAAAATACATATATATATAGCGAGTTTCCTAGTGTAAACAGTCGGTTATGAGAGTAAACGCTTGTGTGTCAAGTCTCCCTGTGGTGAAGATCCAGCGTTTAATGTTGTTTATGTGTCTATGTGGTGTTTTAATACGCTTTAAGACACACCGTGTGTAAGTTCATAAGTCGACAGCATTGCTGAGTATTTCCTGCTTAAAACTGCAGTGAACCAAAGACAGTCTCAAACACACGGTTTGAAATCGCTGGTGTTTCTGACGTCACAAACGACCTTGTAACCAATCAGATCAACGTGTGATCGTCAACCAGTGGATCTCTGAGCTGAGTGAGTGAGTGGAGGCGGGGCTCATTTGCATGAGGCAAGGGTGTCGAGTTACAGTCAACGTAAGGAAAAAACGTTCAAATATGACATTTTGGTGATTAAAGATCAGGACTTTACTTAAACACCAATGGACAAAGAAAAAATAACTCATTACTCGACTGAATATCTTTTTTATGAGGATTAATTGATAAGGATGTTTAGTTTATAAAGTAAAGAAAATGCATTTTTTTTTTTTTTTTTTTTTTTTTTACTTTTGCTTACATTACATTTCTGTACCTGAAAACTACTGACAGGCCTTCCTGGAAAACACTGTTTATTTCACTTGTATTTTTATTATATTGTATTTATTTGTTCTTATTTTATACTGACAGTTTACTTGTCTTTAATGTTTAGATATTAGATAGGCCATAGTCATAAAAATGATGGGTTGTTTCAACCCATGTTTGGGTCATGGACAACCGTTGGTTGGACCTTTTAAATAACATTTTTAAACACAACAGTTGGGATTGTCCATATTTGACCCAAACATGGGTTGAAACAACCCAGCATTTTTTCAGAGTGTAGTATTTTAAGCTGTTTTAGCAAGAACAGTTTCATGGCCGGTAAATGTTGTTAAGGCTGGTATATTCTCAAGTCCCCGCCCTGTTATGACGCAGCGAAGCCTCGTTTACTGGAGTCACGTGACTGTGGCAGTTTGATACGCTCTCGGAATCGCTGGCTCCAAACTAATGGTTCGTAAAGCTTAACGAAGTGTTCATCACTATCCTACGTGTAAAAGCCATATATTTGCCGAACTGTTTAGTGTTCTGTCTGTCGGGATGCTGTCTCCCTTTGAGGTTATATTGCAGTGCCAAATTGTCATTTTAATTGAATATTGACTTCTTCCGTTTATTACACATAAATTTAGCACATGCAACCCTTGGATCAATGCCCAGATAGCACAAGTCTATTTGATGTGATATTTACATCTGGAAGACGTATTTTAAAGAGTGTTTGCTCATCTGCAAGACATCTATTGGACGTTTCCTGTCAGATGTCAAATAGACGTTTAGAAGATGTCTTTAAGATGTAATGATTTAGAATGCATGTTAAACTGACATCTTCTAAACGTCTATTTGACATCTGACAGGAAACGTCCAATAGACGTCTTGCAGATGAGCAAACACTCTTTAAAATACGTCTTCCAGATGTAAATATCACATCAAATAGACTTGTGCTATCTGGGTGTTGACCTCTGAACGAAGACACAGGCCGACGCCATATCTCACCGTGTGTTGAATCAATAATTGTATCCCTTGAAACTCATCTTTGACCAGCAAAATGACATTATTTTTCTCAAGTCTTCATGGCTTAAAATATCTTGAATGTAACTCGACACCCTTGCCTCATTTAGTATTCGCGGTGGTTCTATTAATATGCAAATGAGCCCCGCCTCCGTTGATCTGATTGGTCGTCAGCGTTAATCACAGGTTCGCGTTTAAAGTCTGTTTAGAGAGAACGGCGTCGTCTTAGTGGCCCCTAATTTAATAACAAATGATCATTTCAATGGAGGTGAATCAATCAAAACTAACTTTAGCTGGAAATAACATTATTCAAGAACCGCTATAAAGCCAAAACAATCTCTGTTACCTTAAATTATATGTTTATCTCTGTAAAGCTGCTTTGGAACAATCCATTGTTAAAAGCGCTATGTGGGTGGATGAAGATGCCTTGGTTACAAGGTCGTTTGTGACGTCAGAAACACCAGCGATTTCAAACCGTGTGTTTGAGACTGTCTTTGGTTCACTGCAGTTTTAAGCAGGAAATACTCAGCAATGCTGTCGACTTATGAACTTACACACGGTGTGTCTTAAAGCGTATTAAAACACCACATAGACATAAAAACGACATTAAACGCTGGATTTTCACCATGTGTTTTAATTATAAATTAAAACTCTCAAATGACCGGTTTTGTCCTTCAGTCCTCGTGTCAGCTTTATAAGGGTAATAAACTACATTATCCCGACAGGAGGAACCGATGATGCGTGAAATCGTCCCAATCGAAGACCGGCGACATTAACTTCCCCGAACACACACCAGCAATCTACTGTTCCCAGTTCCCACACACCAGCAAACGCTTCATTTCCAGCAGTCGCTCACTCCCTTAAACGTGTCCGAGTTCATCAGATAACAGCTAAAGTCGCATACGTTACAGTGAAAAGCTGCAGCACAGGTGTAACGTACAGTTTAAGTACGGTATTGTATCATAGTTATCATCTATCTTTTTGGAAAAATATCTGTGTGTGGATTGCTTAACTCTGAATCACCCAGTACTTAAACCCCCACACACACACACAACACCCCCAAACCCTCAAAACCAGCACGATTCAGGGTTGCCAAGCAACTGTTTGGATCATGTGACCCTTTTCAACCTAATTTTCAACACATATGCTGTCAAACCCGTATAATAATAACAGTATTTCCACAACCTCTCCATCTTTCATTCCTCTCTAAGCAAACTAAGAAACTCAAAGGTGACCGCAAACAAGCATTAGGTTCAAAACTGAATTTTAAATGTTTAAAGTGGAGTTGTATTTAAAATAATAATAGATGATTTAAAAATAAAAGCAATGAATGTCCTGTATGCAGATTTCCATTTTTTTCCCCAAGACATTCACATATATTGGAAAAAAAAGACGATATTTGGTATAGCCTGGAGAATAGCGTACTGTAGACAGGCGTATCGTGAGTGTGTGAGACGCATCATAAACTGTGTACTTCACTGAGTGTGTGTGTGATCTCCTCAGACTCACAATGCTCACACTTTCAGAGAAATCCTATGGGAGGTTGTATGAGACGAAACACATTGAAACACTTGCGATACACACTGAAACACTTGCGATACACACTGAAACACTTGCGATACACTGAAACACTTGCGATACACTGAAACACTTGCGATACACACTGAAACACTTGCGATACACTGAAACACTTGCGATACACACTGAAACACTTGCGATACACACTGAAACACTTGCGATACACTGAAACACTTGCGATACACTGAAACACTTGCGATACACACTGAAACACTTGCGATACACTGAAACACTTGCGATACACACTGAAACACTTGCGATACACACTGAAACACTTGCGATACACTGAAACACTTGCGATACACACTGAAACACTTGCGATACACACTGAAACACTTGCGATACACTGAAACACTTGCGATACACATTGAAACACTTGCGATACACACTGAAACACTTGCGATACACACTGAAACACTTGCGATACACACTGAAACACTTGCGATACACATTGAAACACTTGCGATACACACTGAAACTCTTGCGATACACACTGAAACACTTGCGATACACACTGAAACACTTGCGATACACACTGAAACACTTGCGATACACACTGAAACACTTGCGATACACACTGAAACACTTGCGATACACACTGAAACACTTGCGATACACACTGAAACACTTGCGATACACACTGAAACACTTGCGATACACACTGAAACACTTGCGATACACACTGAAACACTTGCGATACACACTGAAACACTTGCGATACACACTGAAACACTTGCGATACACACTGAAACACTTGCGATACACATTGAAACACTTGCGATACACACTGAAACACTTGCGATACACATTGAAACACTTGCGATACACACTGAAACACTTGCGATACACACTGAAACTCTTGCGATACACACTGAAACACTTGCGATACACACTGAAACACTTGCGATACACACTGAAACACTTGCGATACACACTGAAACACTTGCGATACACACTGAAACACTTGCGATACACATTGAAACACTTGCGATACACATTGAAACACTCTGCGATACACATTGAAACACTTGCGATACACATTGAAACACTCTCT
>CM060597.1:66766651-66781651 GCA_030578255.1 Tiaroga cobitis | reverse complement strand
AACGTGAGCTCGTGACGAACTGTGTGAGATGTGTTATTAATGTAAAATGTGTTAATATTCAACAATTAATCCCCTAATGGATCACGGCGTGTGATAATCTGATATTAAACAGCAACAATTCATAAGAGAAGAAATTACACTACCAGTTTTCTCCCGAATAAACTTGTTGTTGAAAATTTGTAGGAAAACGAATTTAAAACAGGACAATATTCTCAGATGAAGTGAAGTTTGATTGGGGTTTAGTATCGCTGTTTTCGGGTTATGTTAAATTACTTTTTAATTTTTTTATTTATACATTTTCAGCCTTCGGTCTTTTGATTTAGCCTATATTGTGCTATAGATAATGCCTACAAACATATGATCAAAACTAAAGTATAAAAGAGTGATAAGAGATGACAATGATAATAATTCACCTGAATAAATAAAACTTTGACATCATATATTCAACCTCATGTGTTTTCAGGTCTTTATGCTGATATGTATTTTATTCATTGACACACACACACTCACACACACACACACAAATAGGAGAATCGCCAGCACTGAAATGTCATGTCGATCTGTCAAACTCCGGCAATGATCTTGTTTTGTCTTTTTGGATCTTGGTTTGATCGGACATTGTATTCGTGAAAATGGGAGTGAAAATAATGGCAGATTTATCATTTTTGGTTTAATAACGTGTTCATATCAGAGAATTTAATTACTCACTTGTGATGTGTGCTCTCTCTCTCTCTCGCGTGTGTGTGTGTGTGTGTGTGTGTGTGTGTGTGTGTGTGTGTGTGTGTGTGTGTGTGTGTGTGTGTGCTCGCTCGCGCGAGTGTGTTTGTGAGTGGGTGTGTGCTCGCGCGCGCCTGTGTGTGTGTGTCCTGTTCTTTTTGCTTTTGTTCTGTCGTGAATGTTTAGTTTGTAGTTCCTGTTTTCCCTGGTTATTCCCTGAATGTGTGTGTTAGTGTTTGTTCATTTGCCCAGTGTGTATTTAAGCCCTGTTCGTGTGTCATGCGACTCATGTCTGCTACTATTTCTGCAATCCTATGAGATCATTATTACTAATCACACTGTACGACATGAGTCTAGTAAACTTGGCTACCACATGTGGACTGTATGATGACGTGCACGCATAACAGCTCGTGCACGCATAACAGAAGAGTCCACAGGTCACGCGCAGTGGTGATGTGCTGTTAGTTACAGAAGAGAGATCCAAACAGTAAACAAATGTTGGTTCTTGTGCTTAACTTTGGATGCAACGGAGGGTTTGCTACTTTTCTTCTCCTATCCTCCCAAACGAATTCTCTGTAAATGACGGAACCCATTAATCCGCGGTTTAACTCATTTTAAACCCGGGTATACTATTTTTCCGCGTTGAGTGCGCGAGCCTTTCAAAGAGAATCTGTGTCAGTCTCCACACTCATCCGCGGTGCGCGCACAACATCTGTACATCTGTCCATCATAAAAGTGCATCTGTCCATCATAAAAGTGCATCTGTCCATCATAAAAGTGCAACTATCCATCATAAAAGTGCATCTATCCATCATAAAAGTGCATCTATCCATCATAAAAGTGCAACTATCCATCATAAAAGTGCATCAATCCATCATAAAAGTGCATCTGTCCATCATAAAAGTGCATCTATCCATCATAAAAGTGCATCTGTCCATCATAAAAGTGCATCTGTCCATCATAAAAGTGCATCTGTCCGTCATAAAAGTGCATCTATCCATCATAAAAGTGCATCTATCCATCATAAAAGTGCATCTGTCCATCATAAAAGTGCATCTATCCATCATAAAAGTGCATCTGTCCATCATAAAAGTGCATTTATCGTTCATAAAAGTGCATCTATCCATCATAAAAGTGCATCTATCCATCATAAAAGTGCATCTGTCCATCATAAAAGTGCATCTGTCCATCATAAAAGTGCATCTGTCCATCATAAAAGTGCATCTGACCATCATAAAAGTGCATCTATCCATCATAAAAGTGCATCTATCCATCATAAAAGTTCATCTGTCCATCATAAAAGTGCATCTGACCATCATAAAAGTGCATCTATCCATCATAAAAGTGCATCTGTCCATCATAAAAGTGCATCTGTCCATCATAAAAGTGCATCTATCCATCATAAAAGTGCATCTATCCATCATAAAAGTGCATCTATCCATCATAAAAGTGCATCTGTCCATCATAAAAGTGCATCTATCCATCATAAAAGTGCATCTATCCATCATAAAAGTGAATCTGTCCATCATAAAAGTGCATCTATCCATCATAAAAGTGCATCTGTCCATCATAAAAGTGCATTTATTGTTCATAAAAGTGCATCTATCCATCATAAAAGTGCATCTATCCATCATAAAAGTGCATCTATCCATCATAAAAGTGCATCTATCCATCATAAAAGTGTATCTGTCCATCATAAAGTGCATCTATCCATCATAAAAGTGCATCTGTCCATCATAAAAGTGCATCTGTCCATGATAAAAGTGCATTTATCGTTCATAAAAGTGCATCTATCCATCATAAAAGTGAATCTGTCCATCATAAAAGTGCATCTGTCCATCATAAAAGTGAATCTGTCCATCATAAAAGTGCATCTGTCCATCATAAAAGTGCATTTATCGTTCATAAAAGTGCATCTGTCCATCATAAAAGTGAATCTGTCCATCATAAAAGTGCATCTGTCCATCATAAAAGTGCATCTGTCCATCATAAAAGTGCATCTATCCATCATAAAAGTGCATCTATCCATCATAAAAGTGCATTTATCGTTCATAAAAGTGCATCTATCCATCATAAAAGTGAATCTATCCATCATAAAAGTGCATCTGTCCATCATAAAAGTGCATCTGTCCATGATAAAAGTGCATTTATCGTTCATAAAAGTGCATCTATCATCATAAAAGTGAATCTGTCCATCATAAAAGTGCATCTGTCCATCATAAAAGTGCATCTGTCCATCATAAAAGTGCATTTATCGTTCATAAAAGTGCATCTATCCATCATAAAAGTGAATCTATCCATCATAAAAGTGCATCTGTCCATCATAAAAGTGCATCTGTCCATGATAAAAGTGCATTTATCGTTCATAAAAGTGCATCTATCCATCATAAAAGTGAATCTGTCCATCATAAAAGTGAATCTGTCCATCATAAAAGTGCATCTGTCCATCATAAAAGTGCATTTATCGTTCATAAAAGTGCATCTATCCATCATAAAAGTGCATCTATCCATCATAAAAGTGCATCTGTCCATCATAAAAGTGCATCTATCCATCATAAAAGTGCATCTATCCATCATACAAGTGCATCTGTCCATCATAAAAGTGCATCTATCCATCATAAAAGTGCATCTGTCCATCATAAAAGTGCATCTATCCATCATAAAAGTGCATCTGTCCATCATAAAAGTGCATCTATCCATCATAAAAGTGAATCTGTCCATCATAAAAGTGCATCTGTCCATCATAAAAGTGCATCTGTCCATCATAAAAGTGCATTTATCGTTCATAAAAGTGCATCTATCCATCATAAAAGTGCATCTATCCATCATAAAAGTGCATCTGTCCATCATAAAAGTGCATCTATCCATCATAAAAGTGCATCTATCGTTCATAAAAGTGCATCTATCCATCATAAAAGTGCATCTGTCCATCATAAAAGTGCATCTGTCCATCATAAAAGTGCATTTATCGTTCATAAAAGTGCATCTATCCATCATAAAAGTGCATCTATCCATCATAAAAGTGCATCTATCCATCATAAAAGTGCATCTATCCATCATAAAAGTGCATCTGTCCATCATAAAAGTGCATCTGTCCATCATAAAAGTGCATTTATCGTTCATAAAAGTGCATCTATCCATCATAAAAGTGCATCTATCCATCATAAAAGTGCATCTATCCATCATAAAAGTGCATCTATCCATCATAAAAGTGCATCTATCCATCATAAAAGTGCATTTATCGTTCATAAAAGTGCATCTGTCCATCATAAAAGTGCATCTATCCATCATAAAAGTGCATCTATCCATCATAAAAGTGCATCTATCCATCATAAAAGTGCATCTATCCATCATAAAAGTGCATTTATCATTCATAAAAGTGCATCTGTCCATCATAAAAGTGCATCTGTCCATCATAAAAGTGCATCCATCTATTCGTCTGACAGAAGAATGTCATGTACACTAGGATGACTTGAGGAAGAGTAATCGATGCGTTTGTGTAAGAAAAATATCCATATTTAAAACTTTATAAAGTAAAATAACGAGCATCCGGCCACACGAAAATACGGGATTCGACATAAGTCTAAGCGCAACTTATGCGAGTAATGCGACGCACTGCTGAGAATTACGTAGACTACCATAAAAATATCATAAAATCCCATTAAAAATGTACAATAAAATCCCCTAAAAATACAAAATATTAAATATAAAACATTATCAAACTAAAATATAGTACATTCATTTAATTGAAATAAAAAAATTCATTTCGGTAATTTTTGACCGACACGCTCTTCGCACCAGGATCCTGCTTTCACCAAACGTTACAGTAATGATGTGTGTGTGTGTGTGTGTGTGTTGGAGAGAGTACGGTATTGGTGTATTTTGTTAAAATGTCACTCAGTATTAGTGTTTCCATGGTTTCCCACAAGCTTAGCTCAACCTTTACACCCACTCATCCCTCTATCATCCAAAACACACGCGCTCATTTGCATATTTATATATATATAAGCTGAGAGAGAGAGAGGGATGGAGCCACTGTTTCAGAGCCTCACTTTACCGGGCAATTAATTCCTCTGACTGTTGTGTTTCTCATTGATATCCTCACAGGAGTGTGTGTCGGAGTGTGAGGAGCGCATGGATTCAGGGAACTCGTGGAGTTTGTGTAAACTCTTGCTGAGAGATGATGACAGCACTCCTGGATCTGCTGGAAATGAACACTTGGAGGCACAACAACATCACGTGGACAGAAGATATGGAGGCTTTATGAAGCGTTATGGAGGATTCATGAAGAAAACAGCAGAGTTCTACGGGATGGAGCCGGATGAAGCAGTCCTGAGCGATGATGAAGCTGAAGCGCCGAGGGATGAAGATGAGGGCATCGAGAAGCGTTACGGGGGGTTCATGAAGAGGGGGGGAGGGGGGAGAGAGTTACACAAGCGTTACGGCGGGTTCATGAGGCGCGTTGGCGAACCGCAGTGGAGTAAACGCTCCCGAGAGGAGGATGAGGAGGGAAATATATCAGGGATAGAAAAGAGGTATGGTGGATTCATGGGGTTTTAAGAGCCCTAGTCCACTTTCCCTCGAGGAAACACGCTTAAAGGGATAGTTCACCCAAAACTGAAAATTAGCCCATGATTTACTCGCCCTCAAGCCGTCCTAGTGTATGACATTCTTTCAGACGAATACAAATCAGAGTTATATTAAAACATATCCTGGCTCTTCCAAGCTTTATAATGGCAGTGAATGGCTGTTTCTGTTTTGAAGTACATAAAAGTGCATCTGTCCATCATAAAAGTGCATCTATCCATCATAAAAGTGCATCTATCCATCATACAAGTGCATCTATCCATCATAAAAGTGCATCTATCCATCATAAAAGTGCATCTATCCATCATAAAAGTGCATCTGTCCATCATAAAAGTGCATTTATCGTTCATAAAAGTGCATCTATCCATCATAAAAGTGCATCTATTCATCATAAAAGTGCATCTGTCCATCATAAAAGTGCATCTATTCATCATAAAAGTGCATCTGTCCATCATAAAAGTGCATCTGTCCATCATAAAAGTGCATCTGTCCATCATAAAAGTCCATCTGTCCATCATAAAAGTGCATCTATTTATCATAAAAGTGCATCTGACCATCATAAAAATGCATCTATCCATCATAAAAGTGCATCTATCCATCATAAAACTGCATCTGTCCATCATAAAAATGCATCTATCCATCATAAAAGTGCATCTATCCATCATAAAAGTGCATCTATCCATCATAAAAGTGCATCTGTCCATCATAAAAGTCCATCTGTCCATCATAAAAGTCCATCTGTCCATCATAAAAGTGCATCTATCCATCATAAAAGTGCATCTATCCATCATAAAAGTGCATCTATCCATCATAAAACTGCATCTGTCCATCATAAAAATGCATCTATCCATCATAAAAGTGCATCTATCCATCATAAAAGTGCATCTATCCATCATAAAAGTGCATCTATCCATCATAAAAGTGCATCTGTCCATCATAAAAGTGCATCTATCCATCATAAAAGTGCATCTGTCCATCATAAAAGTGCATCTGTCCATCATAAAAGTGCATCTATCCATCTGTTCGTCTGACAGAAGAGTGTCATATACACTAGGATGACTTGAGGAAGAGTAAATCTAATTTTCATTTTCGGGTGAACTATCTCTTCAAAATGCGCCCATGATGTTTTAATAAAGTGTGTGTTGTGTGTCCTTGTTGTGTTAATGTGATTTACTGTGAATAAGATCATCTGAGTTCACCTGTACATGTAAGATTTTAATAACTAATACTGTACAACAACCAGGCCTTTTTTAATCAACTCTACAAACCAGGTCTGCATGAAACACTCGTTCACTCCTAAAACTGGAGAACATGGCAGATGAATCGTGTCATTCTCTTGAATAAACTGCTCGAAACTGCAGCAGAATGTGTGTGTTGAATAGAAATCAGCCTTGTCTGTGGTGTAAATCCAGCGTTTAATGTTGTTTATGTGTCTATGTGGTGTTTTTAATACGCTTAAACCGTGTGTAAGTTCATAAGTCGACAGCATTGCTGAGTATTTCCTGCTTAAAACTGCAGTGAACCAAAGACAGTCTCAAACACACGGTTTGAAATCGCTGGTGTTTCTGACGTCACAAACGACCTTGTAACCAATCAGATCAACGTGTGATCGTCAACCAGTGGATCTCTGAGCTGAGTGAGTGAGTGGAGGCGGGGCTCATTTGCATATTCATAGACCCGCGAATACTAAATGAGGCAAGGGTGTCGAGTTACATTCAAGCTATTTGAAGCCATGTAGAATTTATTTTCAAGGAAAAAACTTTTAAATATGTAATTTTGGTGATTAAAGATGAGTTTTAAGGAAAGAATGTTTGACTAGGGAGACTTTAAGAACTTTTCTGGATCGAGTACATTTATTTAAAAGTATAGTTTGATAACATGTACATGATGTAAAGCACTTCTTCTATCATGAAACTCGTGCAATCAAGGCAAAGATTCGAATGTGGGAAAGTTTTCACAAAGATCTGTAGACATGGACACTTTATCATCGAAGATCAGGCGTTATTATACAGATTTAATGTGTGTCGATATCTCTATCGAGTGTGTTTTACACGTTGCATATCTACACCACCTTTGATCTATAGCGTAACCATAACCATACAATTGCTAAATAAAGTCTAATGTACGTTTGGTAACACTTTACAGTGTCTGTGTTACATATGTTACATGTACTTACCGTAGTAATAACAGTAAATTATGCATAATTACATGCAAATCTCAACCAAATCCTATACCCTAAGTCTAGAGTAAGTACATGCAGTTATTAATATTACTCAGTACTTAAATATATAATTACACTGTAACAATGACAGTGTAACCGACTTTATATTAGTGTCTTTGTAACACGTAACATGTGCTTACTGTAGTAATAACAGTAATCATTACAGGCTAACCCTAAACCAAATAGTAAGTTCATGTTGTTGAGGGTTAGTTGCATGTATTATGCATAATTTACTGTTATTACTACGGTAAGTACATGTAACATATGTAACAAGGACGCTATTTTAGTGTTACCGTAAGTTCATGTTGTTAATTAATATTACTTTAAATGTATAATAACACTGTAAAGTGTAACTGTACGTTTGAGTATCATCCCAGAAAGATGTTATAATTCACTCATATCTGTAACAAAGAGATTCGCAATCTACTGTTTATTTGACTAATAACCTCATAACTAAAGGCTTGTTCACATCAAGAACAATACGGTAACACTTTATTGTAAGGTGTCTGTGTTACAGTAATTATACATTTAAGTTCTATATTATAAACGGATTATAAACGGTGTCGGGGAAAGTTATAAAAATAATGGATTACAATATTGTGTTACTCCCTAAAAATGTTTCTAATTGCAATACTTAGTTACTTTTATGGAAAGTAATGCTTAATCACCTGTTTTTAATAACAAAAAAAAGCACAAAAGTCCAATCGATGTTCATCGAAGCCCAATCGATGCTCAGATATTTTGTTGTAAATTTAAAAGTAGGCCAAATACTGTATAGTTACTTGAAAAAAAGAAATATGATTACGTTGCTTTTTTGTTGTTGCTTGTTTACATCTAGACAATGAGATTTCGGTAACACTTTATTTTAAGGTGTCATTGTTACAGTGTAATTATATATTTAAGTAACGTAATATTAATAAACAACACGTACTTATAGGGTTAGGATTTGGTTGAGATTTAGTTGCATGTAATTATGCATAATTTACTGTGGTATGTAAAATATGTAACAAAGACAGTAAAATAAAGTGTTACCAAAAGATTGCATGTCCAAGATAAGGGCCCTTGAACACACACGTCAGAAGATTTAACCTCGTGTTAGTGTAGCCTATAGGCATAACTGTTCTAAGCTCCACCTATTAATTTCCCAGCATTATGGAATGAGCCGCACGATTTATTCCACTTTATGGAGAGATTGGAGGCTAATGATAAAGGTTTGACTATAGTCACTTCGAGCAGAGACTGTTCTTCTCTGTAGTGATAGTGTAGTTGTGAGTACAGAAACTAACCACTAGGTGTCAGTAGCATTACACTTGACTGCAGAGTGTGCAGACGAAGAGTGAGTGAAGTGGATGTGTTGTTGCTGTTGCTGCTCTCGATCTGAAAAGATAATAAACGACAAGTTCTGTTATACAAATGTTTCATTACTGAAATAAGAAACATTACATGGTACCAGGAGTGGTGATGAGCACGAACACTAACGGTCGTCATGGAAAGTGTTAAACCGCCTGACGCTGTGAACTGGACTGGAAATATTGATCACGAATGGCGTGTGTTTAAACAGAGATTTGCGCTGTACTTGCAAGCAGTGGGCCTGGATGAAGCGTCGGATGCACGCAAGATTGCATTGCTTCTCACCGTCGCGGGACCTCAGTCGATAGAGGTTTTTAACACACTTGTGTTTGAACAGGCCGATGACAGAGGCAAATATGACGTGGTAATGGAGAAGTTTGATGCACACTGCACGCCGAGAAAAAACGAGACTTTTGAGAGGTATGTTTTTCGTTCTCGTTTACAACAACAAGGAGAGACTTTTGACAGTTTCTTAATGGATTTAAAGTTGAAAGCTAGGACATGCAATTTCGGACAGTTGCAAGATTCAATGATTCGTGACCAAATAGTGTTCGGCATCAATGATAAAAAAGTGAGGGAGAGGCTCTTGAGGGAGACGGAGCTAACCTTGAATGAAGCAGTGCGGATCTGCCATGCCAGTGAGATAGCTCTTCAGCATGCTAAAACCTTTGGTGACAACACAACGATGAGTGGAAGTGACAGTTCAGCTGTAGCTGCAGTAACAGAAAAGATGCAGAAAAACAGAATGAGTAGACTGAAGCAGCAAAAGGAGAAGGAACTGTTTAACTGTAAAAGATGTGGCAAAAGACACCCGCCAAAACAGTGCCCAGCCTACGGCAAAGTCTGTGCCAAATGTAAAGGGCAGAATCATTTTGCCAAGCAATGCTTTTCAAAGGGCGGACAAAGTCAGAGAGAGAGTGTGCATGCAGTGGAAGAAACAGCCCTCAGTGACACATTCTTCATTGGAATGGTGCAGCAGGCTGATATCAGTCAAGAAAGAACAGAACAGACTGATATGAATAGTGTTGCACGGGACAAGTGGATGACTGCTCTGGAAATAAATGGAGTAACAGTATCACTTAAGCTAGACACAGGAGCAAAGGTCAATCTGATTTCGGAGAATGATATCAGAGCAATGAAAATCAAGCCACGTATATGTCAGAAAACGGTGCAGCTCAAAGCCTATAATGGACAAGACATTCCAACAAAAGGAACATGCACTCTCAAGGTGAAAGTTAAAAACAGAGAACATCACCTCATGTTCGTGGTTGTTCCAGATGGCCGTGATTCTGTGTTGGGAGACAAGGCATGTGAAGACCTGGGTCTAGTAAGAAGAATATACACCATAAACAATGGAGAAACACAGAGCAGTGTGGAACATATAGTGAGACAATTTCCAGACGTATTTGAAGGGTTTGGAGTATTACCATTCACCTACAAAATACAGTTGAAAAAAGATGCGCAGCCAGTAGTCCATGCACCAAGACGGGTTCCAGCACCACTTCGTGAAAAGCTGAGGCAAGAACTGGAAAGGATGACATCAATGGGAGTTATAGAAAAAGTGGAAGAGCCTACAGAGTGGGTTAATTCAATGGTGTGTGTGAAGAAGGCCAATGGTGATCTACGTGTGTGTATGGATCCAAAGGACTTAAATGCAAACATTCAGAGAGAGCATTATCAGATTCCGACACGAGAGGAAATAATAAGCGAGATGGCAGGTGCAAAGTTCTTTACAAAACTGGATGCATCGCAGGGCTTTTGGCAGCTGAAACTACATGAGGACAGCACAAAGTATTGCACATTCAATACACCCTTTGGCCGGTACTGTTTCTTGAGGATGCCGTTCGGAATTTCCTCAGCTCCTGAAGTATTCCATAGGACTATGGAACACATAATTGAAGGCATCGAGGGTGTGCGTGTTTATGTGGATGACATTGTATTGTGGGGATCTACAATAGAACAGCACAACAAGAGGCTCATGGATGTTCTACAGCGAGTAAATGAGTATGGCCTCAAGTTGAATAAGAACAAATGTCAGTTTGGAGCAAAGGAAATCACATTCCTAGGTGATAAACTGTCAGAAGGGGGTGTGGAACCAGACAAGAGTAAAATACAAGCAATACTCAAAATGCCCATACCCACAGACAGAAAGGCTGTATTGAGAGTGATGGGGATGATCAATTTCGTCGGTAAGTTCATACCTAACCTGTCGTCAAAAACGGTTCATTTGAGAGAACTGTTGAGTGATAAAGGCGAGTTCAAATGGACAGCTGCTCATGAACAAGAATGGGGACGACTGAAGACTCTCCTCACTACAGAGCCTGTGCTGACGTTCTTTGACCCAACAAAGAGGACAAAGATCTCGACAGATGCCTCCAAAGATGGACTGGGTGCAGTTCTACTACAAGCAGAGGGAGAGAATTGGAGGCCAGTCGCATATGCCTCGAGAACGATGACTCCATCTGAATGCCGATACGCACAGATAGAAAAAGAGTGCCTGGGTTTAGTGTATGGAGTGGAAAAATTTCACGGCTATGTGTACGGGTTACCGACATTTGTGGCAGAGACCGATCACAAGCCATTAATCGCCATCATTAAAAAGAACCTAAATCAAATGTCTCCAAGAATCCAACGACTGATGATGCGACTGCAGAGGTATGATATGGAGCTAATGTACACTCAAGGAAAGTATCTAGTTCTGGCAGATGCTCTGTCCAGAGCTGTGGAACAGAGTGGAGCATGTGAAAGTTCCACAGAGGCTGATGTGACTCAGCATGTGAACATGGTAGCTGAAGCTCTTCCAGTCACAGATGCAAAACTCAAAGAAATTGCAAGTGAGACTGAGAAGGATAAATGTCTGCAATTGGTCATTGCACATCTGAGTGAAGGTTGGCCTAGAGGAGAATGTGCGCAGTACTACAACATCAGAACAGAATTGAGTGTTGTCAAGGGACTTCTGCTGAGGCAGAACAGGATCATTATTCCTCAGTCACTGCGACAGGAGATGTTGAAAAAACTGCATGAGGGTCACCTTGGGGCAGAAAAATGTAAAAGGAGGGCTAGAACTGGAATCTATTGGCCAGGAATAAACGCAGACATCGGCAGGATGGTGTCAACCTGTGAAACTTGCTTGAAGCATCGTGCTAAGCAACAGAAGGAACCAATGATCATTACGGATACACCTGATGAACCATGGCAGAAAGTTGGGACTGACTTGTTCTTCCTGGATGGACAAAACTAATTGCTGATGATAGACTATCTGTCAAACTATCCAGAGATTGCGTTGCTTCCTAATACATCTTCTGTGAGTGTGATAAAACACATAAAATCCATCTTTGCGAGACACGGCATTCCGCAGGTGGTTTGCAGTGATAATGGGCCGTGCTACAGTGGCAAAGACTTCCAGAAATTTGCTGAGGAATATGGGTTTCGACATGTGACATCGAGTCCATTATATCCGCAGTCGAATGGAAAGGCAGAGAAAGGAGTACACATAGTTAAGTTACTACTCAAGAAAGCAGTGGACAGCCAATCAGATCCTTACTTAGCTCTGCTGAATTATCGTGCTACTCCATTGGAACATGGTGTGTCTCCTGCTGAAATCCTGATGGGGCGCAGATTAAGAACCACACTTCCTTGCTTTGCAACACCAAACAAAAACAAATACCTGAAAAGAAAACAAAAGCACCTGAAACAGAGACAGAAAGCTAATTATGACAAGGCATCAAAAAGTCTAGAACCTCTCTCCAATAATGACACAGTAAGACTTGAGAATTGCAGTACCTGGACTAAAAGAGCCACAGTCCTGGAGGAGGTGAACCCAAGATCTTACACTGTCAGGACAGAGGATGGTCAAATCCTGAGGAGAAATCGGAGAAGCTTGTTAAAAACAAAAGAGACAATACGAGAGGATACATATACAGGTGACACAGACTGTGCAGAGTCAACAACAACATCTGACACACTTCCAGTATTGGATAACAAAGAGCCAGCTGAAGAAATACGTTCAGATTTGCATTCCCCTGTAATGAGAAGATCCAAACGCACAGTAAAGCCTCCTGAGAGACTGAACCTCTGAGTATTGCTCAAACATGTCATAAGCAGTTGAATGTTCATAAAAAGAAAGACAAAAGGAAATGTAATCGGTTGATTATCATTACTGTGATTGTAATGTAAATAATTCTTGAAATTATTGTTTGATGCATTATATCTTGTATAAGGTGTATAGTGTTTGCTTAGTGGTTAGATAATATATAAGTCATTAGTTGTAATAACTTGATATTTATGTCTAATGGAAAGGGGATGTAGTGATAGTGTAGTTGTGAGTACAGAAACTAACCACTAGGTGTCAGTAGCATTACACTTGACTGCAGAGTGTGCAGACGAAGAGTGAGTGAAGTGGATGTGTTGTTGCTGTTGCTGCTCTCGATCTGAAAAGATAATAAACGACAAGTTCTGTTATACAAATGTTTCATTACTGAAATAAGAAACATTACACTTCTCCATCGCGCGCGTCGTGAAAGCAGTTCGCGGGCGCCAAACGGTTAACCCGAGGCCGCGCCCACTACATCCCGTTAGGACTCCGACACTGAACTTTGTCTTCGGTAAACACGGAGCGATAACCGGACACCGGAGCGAAGGTCGAGGACACACACACACACACACTCGGGGAGAGGAGATACGGTGTCAGTGACGGCTGAGGCGAGACACGACAGGGCTGTGGCGCGCGGAGAGCCGAGTATTACTGAATAAAGTTGATTTTTTAACCCTTTCGCCTCCAGGATCTATTCGCCATCATCATGAACTTCCTCCTGGAGACGCTCCAGGTGCTCTTCTTGTCGCTGGTCTACACGTTAGAAGCGCTGGTTCGGTTGTTTGTCCCGGTTCGGCGGAAGAGCGTGTCCGGGGAGCTGGTGCTCGTGACCGGCGCGGGCAGTGGGATCGGGCGGCTCATGGCGCTGGAGTTCGCGCGCCTGGACGCGCGCCTGGTCCTGTGGGACATCAACGAGGACGCGCTCAAAGAGACCGCGCGCGCGATCAAAGACGAGCTCGGGGCGCGCGCGTACACGTACACCTGCGACTGCAGCGAGCGCGAGGAGGTGTACAGGACCGCGAGCCAGGTGCGATATCTGTTTTATTTTTAGAAAATGTATCGAATGCCAGTCACATACAAATAATAAACATAACAATAATCCAACATATAATGTAACATATTAAACAAATATAGACTACAACAAATAGGAAAAGAAAATATACAGTGTAATTTAAAAATAATAATACAAATAAAAAGAAAGAAAATAATATAAACAAAAAAAAAACAGGATTTTAAATCATCATATAAATAGCATATAAGCTTCACATGGAGACCTAGTGCGTTTGGCTTTACTGGCCTATTTTTCAACCCAAGAAATAACTCAATATCATTTTTCATATCTATCTGAAACAACAAAGTTGGCTTTTCCTTTAGCCCATTTTTGTTTATGTTTATGGTATTTCCCCATAATCAAACAAAGATTAACAATAAAGGCCACATTTGGTGGTAATCTTTGTCTATTAAAATAAACAAATACGTCCAGGTGTAATACACGCGCTTCGTCACGGTGACGTGTAGAGGTCAGGACACGCGCACGCGGTGTTTAAAGTCACATCAACATTTGTAATGACCATAAACATCATGCTTTCTACTGTCTTTCTTTCACTCATACTGTTTTTTTCAGTAGCTACACTTTAAATGTCTTTATCACACAACTTTGACTTGTTTCAGCTTATTCGTAGTAGGCTAATGGTAAAAAAAGAATAAGTAAATGACTAAATTCTTTGACACTTAAAACTTTAAGGCAACTTTAAGTAAACATTTTTAACAGGCTAATAATAATAAGAAGTGTAATTCATGACTCGTTCCGTTTGTTTATGAAGGTGAAGCGTGAGGTTGGTGACGTCACAATATTGATCAATAATGCAGGGATTGTCACTGGGAAGAAGTTCATGGAATCTCCGGATGCGCTGGTGGAGAAAACTATGGAGGTCAACAGCCTAGCACACTTCTGGGTATCTATCTATCTATTTATCTATCTATCTATCTATCTATCTATCTATCTATCTATCTATCTATCTGTCTGTCTGTC